>JACXGM010003603.1:20872-41203 GCA_016801145.1 Umbra pygmaea
TGTGTGTGTGTGTGTGTGTGTGTGTGTGTGTGTGTGTGTGTGTGTGTGTGTGTGTGTGTGTGTGTGTGTGTGTGTGTGTGTGTGTGTGTAAAATGCACCAAGGGGCATCCATATGGCACACCACCTTTTCTGTACTCATTAAAAGGCAGTAAGGGACTTGAGGCAGACAATGTCCGGTCCAGAGGCAAGATGTACAGAAAATAAAGCTGGTCATCAGACCTAAAAATATATATATGTATAATTCAGCAATCAGTCCATGCTATGGACAGGATGGTCAGGATGCCAAGTTATCAGAATAGATTTACCTACACAGTGTAGTTTGTTAAATCTAATTGGTTTTACTTGAACAGAAAATGCCAGTAGAGTCCTTCATCTGAGAGAATACATTATGTCAATTTTCTCTAAAATGGCGCTTAGTGTCCATTTTCTTATATCTTTTTCTAGCCACTTTAATGTGTACATTTGGAGAAAGGACTAAATAGATCAAATTACATTCTCTATTTTAGATCTCCATTTCCATAAACACCACTGATTGAGAATAACATTTCAGGCATTTCCTCTCTCCAGACCATTTTTGACTTGAACAATAACCATTAATAAATGGTGTAGTTTTCGGCATAGCGGTGTGGAGTTTGATTCTAACTGTAACATGGTCTATTTCCCCTAAGCTCCTCCTCCTGGCCAAGCATTCTGGGAGTAAAGTGGGAGTGCCTAAGTTAAGACCCGCCTCTGAAGAGGACCAGTTGGTTTGTCATTCTGCTGCATGCTAGGGCATCATTAGGGATATTGGGTGGCCCACACAGCACAGGGGAGTGACCTCTAATCCCCATGCAAATAATTCTGCTGAAAAGAGGATTACTACCAACATATAGTCAGTCAGGAGGAAGAACCAACAACATGAAAACAGTTCTCAGACTGTTTTCAACATAACTCACAATTACAGTGCTATGGTGCCACATATAGAGTCTTAACTCACATATACAGTCTTAACTCACTTCTGAAAGTCTAAATGAACTATGCCCAATCGACAGCAATTTAGATTCATCCAACTGAAATGTGGTTTCTACAGGATGCATAACTGATGCCGTAGCTGCCAACAGCATCGATAGGCTTTGATTCCTGTTGACCCTGTGTGTTTGTTTTTTCGGGAAGGAGGCAAGAGCTGGCAGTTGAACCGGGGATATTTTATTGTTCACATTGGTGGAAATGTGTTCAGTTCAACTCATGCAGTGTGGTTGGTTTGCATTCTCCAGTGGTCATCCACCTCCTTTTGTACGCACAACAGCTTTGATTACATCAATGTGGCCGCATATCATTAAACCCTGTAGGGACTGTATTATCTGGCGGCACTGCTTTAACATATTCTGCCATAGAAAACTGAGTATTGCCTAAGCATTTACAGGTACTGTATATGCAGATGAGAAAAAGCTGCATTGCTCAAGTAACGTTCCCTCTCATATCCCCTTATCAGTCACTGGTTTTCTAGGTAGTCAATCACGATATCCATGGCTCTAATTCCCTAGTAAGAAAGACACCCAGGCAGATACTCATCCCACGTCAGTGAGCCCTGTATTGGAGAGTCCTTGAGACATGGGAGGGGATGGGTCAGGTGTTCAAGCCCACTATGGCAGCATCAAATCCCCATTAACACATCGGTGGAGCTGGTCCGGATCATCAACATCAATCACTGAGCTGTCACCGTGTCCCACAGCAGTCTCTTCCACAGACCCTGACAGATCATCATTAAAATCCAGAATGGGGCAGAGTTCCCCCTCCCTCTATTTCTCTCTCTCTTTATTTCTCTCCCATAGATCAGACCCAGTAGTAGCGTCTCTCCAATCTTCACAGCCTGTCGTCTTTTCTGGATCGAACCCCTTTGAACAGGGATAATGTATGCTGTGCTCCTGTCGGCTGTAGAGCCTACTAACACACTACCACTGGCCTGTACCTGCCTACAAAACATTAAATAATTACCTACAAACAGATGGAAGTAACCAGACAAAACAGGCTCATTTGGCCTAAAGGATAATTAACAACCAGCATGGTGGTTAGCATTAAATAACACCAGTTCATTCACAATTCTTACTCACCAACAGAGACAAGCACTTTTAATATCCTATACTGTATTCACAGTATCCCTGTCCCTGTATTACCTTATATAACTTTGCAGAATGTCCCTGCCTCATAACCCGCTCGGCACCACAGAATAATAATGATCAGTGCTTCTAATGGCTGCCTTAATTCAGACCAGGCAGTAGCTAGGCAGCTCCGCTTGAACAGCCTTAAGGAGAACAAAGGAGAGCCGAGTGCTGGCTACCTGCCTGGCAACCACCCCCCTGGGAGGGGCCAGCTGTTGAGGTGTGGGGGTGGAAGGTCTATTCTCCTGCTCTTTACACAGCTGAGAGCCACTGGGGCAGGTGAACGAATGGTGCGGGGAAAGATACCAAGGGACACCTGTGGTAATGTATCTGACATCACTGAATCTATAAGTCATGTTAAATACATTACAACAATATACAGTGGCAAGAGAAAGTTTGTGAACCTTTTTCAATTACCTGAAGTTAAGCATCAATAGGTCATAACATGTGATCTTGAGTCACAACACAAACACTGTCTGCTTAAATGAATGATGCACAAGCAATTATAGGTTTTTATGTCTTTATTCAACACACCGTGTGAAAATCCACAGTGCAGTGTGGAAAAAGTATGTGACAACTTGGCAGAAATAACCTGAAACCAACGTTTCCTGTAGTTGCGGATCAGACCTGCACAACGGTCAGGAGGAATTCGTCTTTACAAAACTGTTTCAGTTCAACAATTATTCTTGGGATGTCTTGTGTGAATTGCACTCTTGCGGTCATGCCACAGCATCTTAACTGGGTTAAGTTCAGGTCTCCAGAAGGCCTATTTGTTTCTGTTGAAACCATTGGGTTGTTGATTTACACCTGTGTTTTATGTTGTTCTCCTGTCGCATCAACCAGCTTCTATTGACCTTCAATTGGCAGACAGATGGCCTTACATTCTTCTGCAAAATGTCTTGAAAAACTAGGGGATACATTGTTTACCTCGATGACAGCAAGCTTTCCAGGGCCTGATGCGGCATAGCAGCTCCGAACCATGATGCCCCCTCTCCCATACTTTACAGTTGGGGTTAAGTTTTGATGTTGGTGTCCTGTGAATTGTTTCTCCACAGATAGTGTTTCTTCCAAACATACCAACTTTGTATTCAATTGTTCACAGAATAAATATTTTGCCAGTAGCGCTATGGAAAATCCAGGTGCTTTTTTGCAAGCTTCAGATGTGCAGCAATGTTTTTTTTTTACCGCAGTGGCTTCCTCCGTGACTTCCATGGAAGTACATGCAGGTATGTGGTTATAATGTGAAGTTTATTATAGCTCAATGCCACAACACATAGCAGAGGTTCTAAAGAATAGGTAATAGTGGGCACAGTAAACCCAAAACAAAAAACATATTCACCTAGCAAGGCAGAATATGAGTATAGTATACTGTACTAGGTGTAGGCAAGACAATAATTACAATTAGCAATTATGCACAAAAGACCACTGTCAACACTAACACTTTATACCCACACTAATGAGATGAAATGAACTCGGGTGCACAGCAAAAATGTCAGTGTTTTTTCAACTCCCATAGTGTTAAATGTAAGCCTTTCCCTGAGTTTATATAATTCTCACCAGTTCCCTTAAACCAGTGTTGATTTCTAATTAGCATTTTTCCCAGCATGCCTTCTTCAGTAAATGTGACAAGATCATTTTTACAGCTCTTGTACCACAATGACAGTCACTGTAAGATTTAGATTTTTATACAAATTGAAATCCAACTAAAATGATATCTAATAGTTGTAATATTTTATCATCCACAACATGCATTCCATAAAACTGCAATGGCAAAGTACTTACAAATTGAACATGACTAGATAAACTACATCGACAGGAACACTAATCTCAGTAATGGTTGCAATCAATAATACCATTTACAGATTGTATTAGATTTGAAAAATATAAAATATTATTATTGATTATTGTTTAATAATTACACATAGTAATCAACTCATGAATGCAAAAAGCAAAAAAAAAACGAAAAATAAATGTGAAGCAAAGCATCCTGGAAAAATGTGATGTTTTGCCTAACACTTTGCAGTGTTAAAGTAACACTCTAAAAGCTGACACTGTTTTTTAACACCAACACTGGGGTTATTGTGTTGATTTAACACTCACAACTCTTAATTTAACACTCACAACTCTTAATTTAACACTCACATGTGTTAATTTAACACTCACAGGTGTTAATTTAACAACTCAGTTAACACTGTATAGTTAACATATACACTGTATAGTTGCTGTGTGTGCTGATCAGAGCTGGGGGGGATGTCCGCCGCCAGAGTCCCTTTGTGTGAACTGATGAACCTCAAGACTTTTAGAGATACTTCTGTAACTCTTACCAGCTTAAAGTTATCCAACAATGATTAACCTTGGGCCTTCTGACGTATTTTATTTTGAGTCATTGGTCACATCAGGTAATGCTCCTTGTAAAAAGCAAACTCAAAATTGGTGTGAATTTGTATTTATAGGCGGTGGGAGCTCTAATGTCATTGATTTGACCCAATGATTACTGACTCCTGACTCAAATGACTGTAGCTTTTGGAGAAGTCATTAGTGTAGAGCTTCACTACAGCTCTGAAAAAATTTAAGGACCACTGCACATTTTTCTTAAATCAGCATCTCCACAACTATGGCAGCCATTCAATTCCAGTGTCTGTTGAATTCCGACACAAGCTGCCTGAGATTTTGTGCCAGGAGTGACATTAAGTAACCCAACATCATTGTTAAAGACTAATGTAAAGCATGCCAAGATGCATGAAAGCTGTAATGGAAAATCAGGGTTATTCCACCAAATATTGATTTCTGAACTCTTCCTAGGTTAACAAATTAGTATTGTTTGTCACAAGGTGTGTGCATAAGGAGTGAAACGGAGGCAATTGCGAAGGAGAAATAAAGATTTAAAGGTACAATATGTAGTTTTCCAAAACAATAACAAAAGACGTACTTTGCATTAAAAAAGCAAACATCACTGTACCTATATTATATATATTTCTTAGTTGTGTACATACATTATCCTAAATGTTTCCACCAACTTTCAAACCCAGAGAAATTTGTAATATAATTTGAAGACACAAAACATTTCATTTTGTCTTCTCTCAATGGCGTCATATAACCATGACTGCTCTAGTTGTTCTAAGTTCCAGGGAACTGCCAAACATAACGTGAATAAAGTTATAATATTTTTAACAATACATTACTTTGTCAGTGAAATTTTTTTTCTGCCGGAGATGCTAGATTGAAAGGTTGTCTTTGACGACGATAACAAAACCCATGATCCCACGCTACTTCCCGACGTCATCCAAGTACATCTTTTGCTATTGTTTTGATTGAGAGACCTCTAGCGGCCAAAAACTACATATTGTATGGTTAATACACAACCAAAAACACTTTAGTTCTGGCTTAAACACTCAAGACTAATGTACAGATATACACTAAAAAGGAATACAATAAACGACACTGAAGTTACACAAATACAGCAACTTAAGTACATGGAATAATGACATAAATGTGTGTCTGGTTATTAACGTGAATGACAGGTGAATTGATCAATAGGAATGAGAGTCTGGAACACAAAACAATACATAATATTAATAATAATAATAATAATAATACGTTTATTTGATATAGCACCTTTTACAGACAAAGTCACAAAGTGCTTCACATTAAAAACATATGACAACAATACAGTGAGATTCGACCAAAAATAATTAGAAGGACTAAAACAATAGATTATAAAATCAAAACTAAAACAGTAATTTACAAACATGATACAAAAGCCAATTTAAACAAGTGTGTCTTCAGATGATTTTTAAAAGCATCAACAGAGACTGCAGAATGCAAAACAGTCGGAAGGGCGTTCCACGGGTTTGGAGCCGGCCAGCTTCAAAAGAGCGGTCACCTTTGGCTTTAAAACGAGTGTGTGGGACCACCAGTAATCCCTGGTCAGAAGACCTAAGGGACCCGATGGAAGTGTATGGATGCAGCAGGTCGGAGATATACGCAGGAGCCAAACCATGCAAGGCTTTATAGGTCAGGACCAGGACTTTATATTTGATCCTATACTTGATCGGAAGCCAATGTAAGAAGAATAAAATTGGGGTGATATGCGACATCCTGCTGGCATGACAAGGATGGTAGCGCTCACCTTGTCTTCTCCGGATAAGGTGTTTTCCAGATGGCCCAAACAATCGGAAACGGGATTCATCAGAGAAAATGACTTTACCCCAGTGGTCAGCAGTTCAATTCCTGTATCTGTTGCAGAATCAGTCTGTCCCTGATGTTTTTCCTAAAGAGAAGTGGCCTATTTGCTGCCCTTCTTGACACCAGGCCTTCCTCCAAAATTCTTTGCCTCACTGTGCATGCAGATGCACTCACACCCACCTGCTGCCATTCCTGAGCAAGCTCTGCACTTGTGGCGCCCTAATCCCGCAGCTGAATCAACTTTAGGAGACCGTCCTGGCACTTGCTGGTCTTTCTTGGACACCTGGATGCCATCTTCACAACAATTGAACCTCTCTCCTTCCTTGATGATTCAATAACCGGTTGATTTCAGCAATCTTACTAGCAGCAATATCCTTGCCTGTAAAGCACTTTTTGTGCAAAGCAATGATGACTGCACATGTTTCTTTGCAGGTAACCATTGTTGACAGAGGAAGAAAACAATTATTTTAACGGTTATTCTAACTCTGAATTGGGCTGAGTTATGCAGTGGAAATGGTTTTTAAATCACGGCAAAGAGGAACTTTGCAATTAATCTGATCACCCTTCATGAAATTCTGGAGTACAGTATATGCAAATTGCCATCATCAACACTGAGGCAGCAGACTTTGAGAAAATGAGTATTTGTTTCATTCTCAACTTTTGACCACATCCCTAGAGATGTTTTGTAGCAACAGGGCAGGTGAGCTACAGTATGTTCATAATGGACTGTGTAACTGACTGTCTTTGTTAGCTCTTTTACAGTACATAATAACATTGTCAGAAATCTCAATCTATGATGCAACCACTGTACAACTGAAAGTTTAGATATTTGTTTGACCTTAAAAATAAACAGACCATGTGAAAAATAACCTTATAATAAAACAGATTTTATTACAGGACCAACTAAGGTATTACCTTCTACAATACATCTACACTGGAGCACATATTTGGTAGCAGATGACAGTGTAATAACTATACAGATTTTAACTATTTATGTTCTTTATAGTGTAACATTTGTTCATGTTAAATGTGTTAATGTACATGCAAAGTCCTTTTATTGAAACAAACAATTAAAATAAAAAACTAATCTTTAATAGAAATAGGTGTGGATTGAATCAGTTTATGGTATTAACATCAACAATGATTCTTTTACACCACTGACTGCTACTGTTTACATTGAAAATTCAGCACTAGGTACAACTGGTCAATTTGCTCTGTGCTAGGAAAGGGACAAACCTTCGTATCAAGTTTCAAGGAAGTTTAAATGACATGCCACTGACCTGTACCATTTTTCAAATACTGTTCATTGGGCAAGAGGTCCTTGAGATAGCTTTGTAAGTAAAGAACCATCATTTTTTTAGCATGCGTAACCATATATGTTTCTCTGATTAACTACATTATACTGCCTGAATGTCCTAGAGGACAAGATGAACCATGGGAAATAGAATCATAGCTACACCTGTGCCAATGTCAGTACAGATCAGGAGGGAGGGGCCGACTCAGCAGACAGTGAGCAAACAGAATGCAGAATGGTGAAAACACACACTACAATTTACAGATAGAGCTTAAGACACCCAAAGTCCTGATTTCATGGGTTTTTCTCTTCAGGAAAGACATGCTCCCAATTATCTCCAGCCAATGTGTTTCTTTGTGTGTTTGTGTTTTTAGTACCTGTCAATCCAAATCCACAGTTTGAATAATGTGGTGTTATATTTCCATCTGATAAAAATGCATGTTTCATTCATTGTCCTCTGCATAAGTAGGACATTGTTGGATGCACTAAGGATATGAAGCCTTTAATCACAAACACTGAACCTGTACTGTCTTGAGGCTATATCCGTTTTCTACAAGTTGTGTTATTATAGATATCAAATTTTAGCATATTAAGAAAAATAATTATGAAATTTCACACTGTTTGAGTCTAACCATTTCCACAAGTATGAGGCGAAAATGAAATACACAATGATCAATATTCATGAAATGCAGCCATACTGCCACCCAAACATTACTGCATCATAGGGCAAACCTTACAACCAAACTGAGAGCTCAGTTAGCCTGAATGATAATTCTACGGGTACCCACTAAACATGCAAACAGAGAGAATAACCACATCAAAGTTGCAAAAATCTACAGGTGTGTCCCCAGCTTGGGACATTGAAAGAAGATCTTTTCTCCAAGACAAAGTATCCAGCTGAGTCTACACCATGAAGTCTGCATTACAGCAAAAACAACAATACTTCAACTGTGCATAAGAGAACATTTTAACCTATTAGTTCTGAAAAGTCATCTTTCTGGAAAAAAATTGTTAAGATATCAGTAGTACTAATAGTACAAGTCAGAAACACCATATTGTGCGACTGTATATTTTCCACCCAAGTACATTGATATTTCTATTCAGCTGTTTTGGGGAACCTCTGTAGAATGTAATGCAGTCTTAACGTACGCTCAGTCTGTCAAGTATTGATTCACTTTTCAAGTAACCCTGAAATAATACCTGAGTTCAACCAAGTTCAGTGCAGTTGCTATCTTAACAGTAAAAGAAATGTCATGTTGTTTACCTTCATCCTGGAGATTGGAAGAGCCCTGTATGGCGTTCCCTTTGTATTGAAGAGTCCTACCAGTCCAGCAGAATGATGCGGAGAGAGAGGGAGGAAGAGAGGTGTGAGGGAGGCGGGGGGGGGGTGTGTGGTGTGGAGCAGCAGAGTTTCTTGATGCAGTCTGGGCACTAGCTGAATGCTAATCAGGTAGTGGAGGCCTTTCACTATGACTGTAGGAGCGCAGAGCCCACTCCCTCCATATATCTTGTCAGGCTTCCTGCAAACACCCACTCCCAACCAGCATCTAGCCCAGTCAGCACTCTCCCCCGGCTGGATCACACCCTAGACCCACCCCCTGCCTGCCTCTAGCTCTCCACTGTCTATTACGGGAGCAGGAGCATATGTACCTGAATGTCAGATTACCTGCAATTTCAGGGCAGAACCACTCAAATATGGAAAATGTCACTAACTGTTATTGATACTACTGCATGGCATGTACAGCTCTGGAGGAAATTAAGAGACCACTGCAAAGTAATCAGTGTCTCTGGTTTTACTATTGATAGGTAGGCGTTTGGGTAACATTTTAAATGTTGTTTTATTCAATAAACTACTGGCAACCCAAATTATAATTCCATATAAATATATTACCATTCACAGCATTTATTTGCAGAAAATGACAGCTGGTCAAAATAAGAAAAATATGCAGTGTGACCTTGAGTAAAATAAAATAAGTTAAAATTCATTTTATAAACAACACAATACTAATGTGTTAACTTAGGAAGAATTCAGAAAACTATATTTGGTGGAATGATAATAATTGTATAATAATAATAATTTGGTTTCATGCATCTTGGCATGCTCTCCACTAGTCCTTCACACTGATGTTGGGTGACTTTATGCCACTCCTGGTGCTGAAATTCAAGCAGCTCATCTTTGTTTGATGGCTTGTGACCATCCATCTTCCTCTAGATCACATTCCAGAGGGTTTCAACGGTTAATATATTATAGTATTTGGGCACCCACTATACCCATACACTCCAACAAATGAGCACAGACACTCACCCTCACAAACACACACAGGCAAAGCACAACTCTAAATGTATTGTACATTCATTATTAAGTGGACTTTTTGTTAGGCCCAACTATAGATTTATACACTCGTATTATTATTATTATTATAAGTATTTTCCCTTTTACTACAGCCTTTTAAAAAAAAGGCAAACAATATAATATTAATCGGTTGTATTATATAATATTTCACTGTAAACGTACAGCTGCTGTCTAAGAATCATGTGAATAAACAACATTTATTTAGTATAGATTTTCAATGGGAACCAACAAGACCCAATCTAACACCATCTACACTGATCAGCACTCTGATCTAAAAATGGTGTTGAGCAAATGAAAATCAATAAACCTATACTAGCTAAATGTTGTTCCACATTGAAACACCACACCTATAAACTAGATTCTCTGACTGCATGCAGTTCACACCTAAATAATTTACCAATATTTGCACAAAATTACGCACTGGATGCTATGGAGCCAGACAGGCGTCAGTCATACATTATTACAGAGTACAGCTTGCAGCAGTCATTTTTCATATTTCATGAGACATGGTTGGGCATTCCACCATCTACCCGGCCACTCCACCCATCACTATCACTACTTATCTAAAGAGTGTATCAGGACATTTTTAAGACAAATTCCTTATCTTTGAATAATTTGTCCTTCAGACTTTCAGATGTGTAGTTGAAGATGTAGATTCTAAAATGCATTTTTACTGGCTGTAATTTTGATAACATGATCCATTCATTCTGCAACCTAAAATGCTATGAAAATGTTTTGTTAGGACTACTGTTCTACAGGGTAGCCTCTGAGAGAAAACTTTGCTGTTTGAGAAATGATTGACCAGTCAACTCGGGTTTTAAAAAAGTCAGCTATTCAAACAAAGAGCATATTTCTCTCAGTGAAACGATGTCATTTGTAATTGTTTTAATTACTGTGACAACAGTGCCCTCTACTTGACAAATGAAATCCTTAAACCATAATGGTCTAGCCATATAAACGACTTTCACAGTGTAAAGTCGACTGACTCATAGACATTGAAATGCATTAGCTATATTAATTGCATTGAAGTGAATAGAGTGGAATAGATACTACTTACATGTCGGCCAAAGGCAAAGTAAAAGATTAAGTACAGTCGGCCATTCTAAGACTAAAGGATTTGTAAATATTAACACATTTTTTTTCTATTGGGAGAAGTTAAACATAATGGATTTCTTAGTACTTGATTAAATCCCTTAATTAGACTAAACAAAAACATAAACTCAGCATTTTCTGAGTTACTGCCAGGAATAGTTCAAACAAAATTAATCTGTGAAGAGTATCCTTTCCAGTATGCCATTTGATATCTGCATCCTGCATTTGCACACAGAAGTTGGTTTGATGTTGGACTGCAATCAAAAAGACCCCGATGAGGACAATAACACAGATGAGCTTTCCTGAGTTTCTGACAATTTGTACCAAAGTGCTTTAGTTTTGCAAACCCTCAGTTTCATTGGCTGTGGGTGAATGGTCAGATGGTGAGGAAGACGATGGGGAGGTTTTGTTTGGGGACAACTGTTAAATTCTCTAAAACTGCATTTTAAGCAAAGTGTTAGAGACGTAGACATTAAATTCACAGGCAGTAGCTCAATTGGACATTACTGCAGTCAGCATTGAAATTTCACCCTCCCTCAAAAGTACATAGTCTTCTATTTTCCCCAATTAGTTTAATTATATGTGAAATGTCAAGAAAAGATCGAAAGCACTGGCTAGAGAGACGGAAAATCTCCCTGTATCACGCAATTTCATATATTAGCTACATTGCATATTGCTTGAACACACATTATTGTGCAAAAATGTAGGTTTTTAAAAGCACAAATGGATGATCATATTATATTCCCAAAGCTGTGGTGCTTCTAAAGCTTTAGTGCTTCTAAGTAAAGACACTTCTGTCAGCTTACACAAAGTCGGACATGCTTTACATAGATATCTATTTTTAGTATTCATTAAAATTCTTTATATATAAGCCCAACCCACAACACCTTAATGTTTCGTTTAACTGTCAAAGCATCTTTTAGCTTTTGGACAACACAAAATGTACTGAAAGTCTGAAATCAACAGTGGAAAGGTCATGGAATAGTTTACCTGAGCACTTCTTCCAGCTGACCTGAGAAACAGCCAGTTGAAAGAATGTTGTAGTTATTATGTGGCGCTTCAATTTTAAAGATACTGGACAAGTAACCTAAAGATGGAAAATGCTGTGGATGACTGTCTGCATTGAAATAACAGTATATGAAAGTAACCTGTTTTTGTCAGGAGGGTCAGTGGCTTACTACTATAGATATATATATATCTTCGTTTTTGTACATCGGATATCTGTTCAAAAGCATTCTGGAGAATTCCATGTTTGGTTCTCTACTGGGATCATTAAACAATCAAAGAACGCTTCTCCCTGCCTGGACTCCTTTTCTCTATACCGCCATACTTGTGACATGTGTACACACATAAACATATATATAAGGTAACAAGCAGCAGGGTTGTAATGCGCCAACGGGGTCCATGATAAGGCCTGTAAGGACTCACACTTCCCTGCCCGTGCCTTGGTTAATAGTGTCTTTTAGTTGTCCTGTGTATTATATTTAGCATTAGTCTTTTCTTGTTTTCCTTTTGTATGTTCACTCCATTCCAGGTCTTTAGTTTCGCCTTTAAGTATTATGCCCAAATTCGTTTGGTTTTCCTGTCCTCAGTTTTCCCACTCTTTTGTATCACATGTTTTAGTTATCCAATCCGTTTTGTTTGTTCCCTTCGCAGCTGCATTGTATTTGTCATTAGTCCCATTTAGTTCTGGTCTCCCTGTGTTTAGGTTGCTGGTCATTGATAACTTTATGTCACGTTATGGTTCTACTTGTTTCCTGTTCCTGATATCCCTGGCAGTGTGCGTAATCCATTATTCCTGATAGTAACCTGTTCAGTTTCAAATCTGCCTTAGGGTTTTGGTTTATATACAAATCCTCTGTTTTGTTGTTAGGCATTTCTGCACAAGTAAGTGACAAAAAGGCTGCACCAAAAGATCCTGCAGACTGGCCTTCTGTCATCACTGATAGAATAAATAAGAGTTTGTTCAAAGAGGACCATATCAAATCAAAATTGTTTTAAGTTTCCAAAATAAAAAGATGGAAGACGGTGTCAGCATGACTATTTCAGCTGAGTCTTAGTCAATGGAGAAAAAATGAAAAAAAGCTGGCTGATGTACTCCAAAAAGAATGATGCCTCTTAGAAAATTTCTAATTGACAAGAGAATGTCTAAGAGACTGTAAAAATGCAAGCAACTTGCTCAAGACCCCTGAGGCTAGCCAGGAACACAACACACACACATGGCAACATGGAAAGATTAGTGTCTTAGTGGCAATCATACAGTCCTTCATCATACAGAAACATGGCTTTAAGGGGGTGCACAGACACTAAACAAACCAGACAATAAAAAATGTCTTAAAGAGGTGGAACTAGATTTGATCCAGTAATGAAGCAGCATGTTACTAGGGTGCAAAGTGGAGCAGGCAGTCGTGCACATTATTAAGGCAGAAGAATCCAAAATGAAGTCAGACTGCATCACCAAAATGGTGGAGGTGATAAAAACATCAAAGTATTTCTCCATTATTTTGGACTGTGCCCCTGACCAGAGATATAAGGAACAGCTTTCTGTCATTGTGAGGATTTTGTCCCTAGAAAACATGCCAGAAATTAAAGAACATTTCACAGGCTTTCTTGTGGCAGAACAGTGAACTGGCGACGGTCTATCCACCCTTATCATCAAAAAGCTGGAGGAGCTTACTATCCTCTTTAAGGAATGCAGAGGACAGTCTTATGACAATGGTGCCAACAGGAAGGGGAAAACAAAGGTGTTCAGGCCAGTCTGCTTCAAGAAAATTCAAGAGCCTTTTATGTACCATGTGGTGCCCACTTTAAATCTGGTAGTAGCTGATGTTGCTAAGAGCTCATCAGATGCCACTGGCTATTTTGGATATTTAACCAAATAATTTCAACTCTTCTCAGCCTCCCCACATAGATGGGACATCCTCATGAGACATGTCAAAACCACCCTTGTCTTGGTCAGAGACAAGATGGGAAAGCCGGATCAAAAGCATTGTGGCGGTAAGATACCAAGGTGGGCAAATCAGAGAGGCTCTTCTGGAGGTGAGAGAAAATGCTTCACACCCTGTGGTTAAGGTGAGGCCCAGTCTTTGGCTGAGGTTGGCTCATATCGCTTCAGTCTCTGCATTGTCATATGGTATGACATCCTCAACAAAATTCCGCATGTAAACAAACTAATGCAATCACCCTCCATGCAGCCAGATGTGGCTGTCATCCTGCTTAATAAAGCGAGATTCACTCACCAAATACAGAGACACTGGATTTCTGATGCCCAGACAGCTGTAAAGGAGATGTGTGAGGAGATGAATGTGGAGGCAGTGCTAAAAAACAACATCTGAGAAACACCAAAAGACATTTTGCCTACGAATCTCCAGATGAACCTATTGGTGGCGCACTACAAAGAATGGAAACCACATTTTTTTATGTGGTAGTGGACACAGCTCTCTCTTCACCTAGAGGTTTCAGAACCTGGGAAAGGTAAATGACCTATTTGTAGTGCTCCTTAACTTCCCCAGCATGTCCAGAGAAGAGGTGCTATAACACCGCGAAACCCTGAGCACTGCTCAAACCCACGATAGACAACCAGATATTGATGGCAAAGAACTTGATGATAAAATAAATGGAACATTTTCCACATTTGCCATCGTAACTGATGAATAACATGGAACTCTTGACATTCCTGCATGAGAAGCAGCTGCCTGAAATACACCCAAATATTTGGGTTGCTCTAAGAATCTCTGCCACACTTCCCGTTACAGTGGCTGCAGCAGAAAGGAGCTTCGCAAAGCTAAAGCTCATAAAAATCTGAGATCAACTATGGGACAACAACGTCTGATCGGACTTTCTGTCATAACTATCAATCATGTTGTCTTACAACAGCTGTCTTATCAGCTTGTTGGTGTCAGATGACTTTGCTGCAAGAAGGACTAGAAAGGTTAGACTGTTACACAAACACATGCAGCAGGTCAGTGTCACATTGAGCATGTACTAAAGTTCATATTACAGTTCAGAATGTGTGCAATGCACTTTTTTATTTTTTTATTGTTATTACCGTTATTTTTTTCGGTAAAGCAAACAAAATCTGTAAGACAGTTTGTTTGAGTGCAATACTCTTATTTTATATTTT
Organism: Umbra pygmaea; assembly: GCA_016801145.1. NCBI lineage: Eukaryota > Metazoa > Chordata > Actinopteri > Esociformes > Umbridae > Umbra > Umbra pygmaea. The sequence goes on from JACXGM010003603.1 coordinate 36,058, forward strand.
AAATATTTTATTTCTGCACTTCCTTATAAGTAGTTTGAATAAATAACTTGATAACATTTCTTGTTTCCTAAGTGTTGTTATATATTTTGTATGCAATTATTTAATTTGAAATTATTTTGAAACCTTTGTATTTCTTTATTGGACTGTTCAATATGATATATTCTGTTGCATTATTTATTTAGTTTTTCTATTTATTTTATTCTATTTATTTTATGCTATATATTAGTGTATGCTAAATAATAGTGTATTACAATTTTTTTATTTTAAAATAAAAATGCTGATGCTGTAAACCATAAAGCTGTATGCTATTTTTTTTTTTTTTTTTTTAAGTGTAGGAACATTTTGATTGGTAGTGGAATTGGCTGAAATATGGGGGCAACAGCTGAAATCTTGCCTAGGGCACCAAATTGGTTAGGGCCGGCACTGCATACAATGCTGATTAAGCCTATCGCCAACAGATCAATCACTCCCTATTTGGCAGTAAACAGTGTTTTTAAATTTGGTGTCTAGTGCAACATTCCCTTGCTAGAGCACCAGTAGTGATGCGTTTTACGTCACCCAGCAATGATTGGTTTACCAGAGCGGAACTAGGAGTATGCTATTAAAAGGTGCAGAAAAATCCAAGAAGAAACTAAGAAACAATACTGATGATCCAGATGAAAAAGTAACTCAGCATTCAGATGAAGGATTACAGTCTAAAAAAGTAAGTTATCTATGCATAGATATCATAGATTGTATATATCACTGGATATAACCATGTGTGACGTCACCCATTGGTTTGTGACGATCTGATTTGGGTCATTGAATTTGCCATTATGGGCGCAGACATCTTGGTTGCGGATGTGACGATTTTAGACAAAAGGGAGGAGTAATCTAGCTAGCTAACTGATATTAATTGGGATGCTAACGAAAAACAGTATTAAAACAAAATGTAACGTTACTTACCAGAAAAATTGAACTGCCAACTCCTTTGAGTGTGTTGTCGTACAACCGAACGCCATAGCCACACCCTAAACGCCCCTTTGTTTTATCGCCAATTTTAAAATCAACAAGTCCATAATAAAAAAATGAACATCATTATATGTTGCAGAAGGCTGAAATCTAGTGATTGAGACCATATACTCATTATGAAAATGTTTACTGAGGAAATAAATCAAGGAGAAGTGTCTCTCATTCTTTTAGACTTTTATAGAAACCAAGCTCTTTTGAAAACAGACGTATCGCCCCCAGCTGGAATTCAGATAGAATGCAGTTTAAGGCACTTCCTCATTTGCGTCAATTTGCCAAACTGGATGTTCACCCTGTGGTAGACATACGTCATAAACTCACGTGCTGAATAATGTTTTATATAGGGACCATAAAGATACCGTGCTCCCAGATACAACAAATACTACTGATCTTGCAAATTAATTTAATAATTACTTTGTATCTATAGGGGCAAATCTCTCAAAAAGAAATTACTCAACCATACAGTGTCTCTTACCAACAATATATGTCAGGCAATTATCCAAACTCCCTTTTCCTAAAACCTATATTGTATAATATCATAATGTCTCTGAAGAGCTCTAATTCTGCTGGAGAAGATGAAATTAGCAGTAAAATATTAAAAAGTATTGCCAAAGAAAAAATTGAACCACTTACACATTGTATTAATCTCTAACTGCTCACTGGAACTCTTCCCAAAATGACAAATAATCCAAAAATAATTCTGATTTTTAAAGCTGGTGATAAAAATGACATAACAAACTATCGTCCCATATCCATTTTACCAACTCTTTACAAAATATTGTAAAGAGTGGTTTATAATAGACTTATTAATTATCTTAATACACTAAATATACTTAACCCCTCCCAGTATGGCTTTAGGAAAAAACACACCACCTGTATGGCGATGCTTGATCTTACTGAAAAGATCAATGATGCCATTGAAAAGGGGGAATATGGTATTGGTATATTCTTCGATCTTTCAAAGGCATTTGATACCATCGAGTTTACCATATTACTGTATAAATTGCACCATTATGGAATTAGAGGTCAACCACTGAATTGGTTCAAGAGTTACTTATACCAGAGGCAACAATATGTAACTATTCACAAACAGACATCAGAAAACAAACACATTCAACGTGGTGTTCCACAAGGATCCATATTAGGTAATCTCCTCATTATTATTCACATTAATGATCTGGAAAATTCATCAAAGACCTTTCATAAAGTAATCTTTGCAGATAACACTAAGTTGTTTATATCACACGAAAATGAACTTGAACTCCAACAACTGCTTAACAAAGAGCTTCAGAATTTGGATAACTGGTTCAAAGTAAATAAACTATAAATAAACACCAGCAAAACAAACTACATAATATTTTGTCCAAACAAAAACAACTTAATTTCGATTATCTAAATTTCCAGATTAAAATAAAGGGAGAGGAACTAAAGAGAGTGAAGACTACTACATTTTTGGGTGTATATATAGATGATCACCTAAACTTTAAACACAAGAATATCTTGTCAAAAAGCTATCAAAATATGTTGGTCTGTTCTTTAAGCTTAGACATCTGCTTCCTCATGCAATATTACTTACCCTTTATAAAACCCTCTTTGAACCCCATTTAAAGTACTGCAATATTATATGGTGCAATACTTATTATACTTACTTAAAAAAAATTGAAATCCTGCAGAAAAAAATCATTTGTGCCATATCATGGTCTGATTCCAATGTTCCAACTCATTCTATTTTTCTTAGGTATGGTATTTTAAGACTAACTGAATATAATATATTTCACAATGCATGTACTATGTATCAGGTGGTCTTTCGATTGAATGGCAGTTTGTGTGAGCTTGTTCCCGTCCGCAATCCCCGGCACACTTACCTCACTAGAAACAAGCACATTACTGTTGGTAAAAAACTGAGATTAAAAAGCACTGGTATGAGTGTAGTGTGCCGGGGACCGCGGATCTGGAACGAGCTGGATGAAAATTAAAAAAATTCAAGCTCTTTTATTTCTTTTAAACAAAAACTCAAGAAACAACTATTAAGCTTGTATTTATCTTCTGGATGTATGTACTATTTCTCACTCTGCATGTATGTCAGTGTTACTGTTACAATCTCAAGGTAAATTGTTAAACAAAATTGTACTTGTTAAATGGGATTCCCTACTATGTGTTGTCTGAATGTTATGTATGAAATGATTTGTATGTAGGCCTCACATTCTTTTTTCATTTTTATTTTTTATTATTTTGATTGTCATGGCCCCCTTGTATAAGCTTTAGATAGCTTCTTTGGGGACCAGTTCACATGCATGATCACTTCTTTGTTCTTTGTTTTATCTCAAGTGCATATATATGTGTATGTGAATGAATGTGAATGTGAATAAACGTTGACAGTGTTTGTGTAATTATACTCACTGCCAGAAGGGGGAGACAGACATTCTGCACTGCAGCTTTAAGATATAAAACACAGGGCCAGATTATGGACTGGGCAAATGGGGCCTGCGCCCACGTGCCTCTGATAATTAGGCGCTTCGGACTAAAAAGCACACAGAGACCCTTAGTTGTCCAAGGCCCATGGGACAATCTACTGTGAATGCAAAAAGTAGATAGGCCGATAGTGCTTAAATATATGTGGACTCTTCAGCCCATCAAGTGCTCCATGTGTAACGGTCTCCACCCCAACAGAGGAAGTGCCCTGTGTGCAATGGTCTCCCACTTGATAAAGGAGCGGCCTGAGTTTGTTATCTTTCTTCAGGGCCGTTTCTAGCAACGAGGCAGACATGTCGCCTGGCAACACTATTATGCCGGCAACACAAAGTTGGATTTTACTTGTGCTCAAAATTCATTACAATAATCATTGTTAATTCAGTGCATAGATAGTTAGCGGGTCTATGATCATGTGTTCCTAAAATTTGTCTGTTGGATAAAACCAGAGATGGGAAGTAACAAAGTACAAATACTTTGTAACTGTACTCAAGTAGATTTTTCAGATATTTTTACTTTACTTTACTATTTATTTTTGTGCCTACTTTTTACTTTTACTCCTTACATTGTTAACACGAATATCGGTACATTCTACTCCTTACATTTTACAAAATTGTCTTGTTACTTTAGTTTTAAAAAATTTCAGTGAAGTTACCGTTATTATTTCTCGCGTCGTCAATACCGAATTCACTCTAATTGAATGGAAATATACGTTGAATTTGATGCACCACTACAAGACGACTCGACAGATTCGTTGGCATTCATTCGCGGCAAATCCTTTTGGATTGATCTTGTTACTGTTAGCATAGTATTATGTACGGTGACATGATTGAAAATGAAGAAAACGGAGATCCCAGAAATTCGACAAGCAGCAAGGTATTCCCAATCATCCTTGGCCTTATCTGAGGGAGATGTTTGATATAGTAGTCATGAAGAATGTCTCCTGGCTAATGTGCTGCAAATTTGAGGTATACATTTGAACACTTTGCGGTCTGTCTCTTCCTGTCCATCACAGACACACACACACACGCTTTTTCACACACTCACTGTCCTACACACAATAACATTATGACACATTCAAGATCACAAAAGTTGTGTACCGGTATATTTGTCCTATACAAAAATTACATTATGACACGTTACACTATACAGAAGGTCTGTATACACTAGTTGCTCCCAAGTTCTTTAAGGGGTTCAGGACAAATCCATGCACATCTACAGATTTGAGGGCATGTATCACTTGCCATTTTTCTTTTGCTGGATGTCTATTTGCAATTTTAATAAATATTTTTGTCACGTTTTAGGGTATAAAGGGTAAAGGGAAATGATGAGGCAGGCGCGAAGGACGGTAGATGAACAAAAAGGTACTTTAATAATTGACTGGGTAAAACAAAACAGCCACGAGGGGCAAAACGAATAACTCAAACTATAAACAGAGACAACTGGAAACATAGAACAGGAACTAGGAAAAGGATACTAGGAGCAAGGAACAACAGGATACCAGGAGCACGCAACATGGAAACATTGACCGAACAAGGGAGGGTTACAAACACACCAACTAAATACTAACACTAATGAGGACAATGACAGACACCTGGGCACAATAACAGACATCTACTGATTAAATCAAGGAGCACAGGCAATAACACCACAGAGGCACACGAGGGAG
>JACXGM010003604.1:12414-22899 GCA_016801145.1 Umbra pygmaea
CCGCCCTCTGTCCCTCCTGACCCCGGGCCGCCCTCTGTCCCTCCTGACCCCGGGCCGCCCTCTGTCCCTCCTGACCCCGGGCCGCCCTCTGTCCCTCCTGACCCCGGGCCGCCCTCTGTCCCTCCTGACCCCGGGCCGCCCTCTGTCCCTCCTGACCCCGGGCCGCCCTCTGTCCCTCCTGACCCCGGGCCGCCCTCTGACCCTCCTGACCCCAGGCCCTCTGTTTTCCCCCGGCCTCTGGTTCTCTGTTGCTCACCTCGGTGTGGTGGGCTTTTGAGGGGGGATACTGTCACGTTCAGACATGGTTGGGCTGGATAAAGGACTAGTTTTGTTTAGTGCTTCCTAGGTGTCTTGTTCCTAGTGTGCATGTATTTTGTTCTTCAGTGTTTTCAGTATTTATTACGGTGGTTTGGTTGGTATGTTTACTTCCTCATGTGTTCCTTTTGAGTTCCTACCCTGTGTGTTCCTGTCTATGTATATATCTCTCTTGTGTCCTGTGTTTCAGGTATTAGATTACTCCCCTATGTGTTTTGTAATGTTGGTCTCCCTAGTGCCTCTGTCGTGTATTATAGGTTATGTGTAGGTGACGTCATTGTTAGTCATGTCCCCCAGGTGTTTCCCATTGTATCTCATTAGGTGTCGTATGTCAGTTGGGTGTTTGGTCGTGTTCCCTGTCGGTCAATGTTTAATGTACGTGTTCATGTTGCATGGTGTTTGGTTCTCGAGTGTACTACCTACTGTTTTGCCCCTCGTGGCAGTGTTTGTTTCTGAGTATTCTGGTAATTAAACCACGTTTGATTGCATCTCCTTCGTGCTTGCCTCTATTGTGTTTACACCATGGAAAGGGCACGTTACACTCCTTTTCTTTTTACTATGTATATGAATGATTTATCTTCGATTTTAAATGCATGTGGTACAGGTTGTAGGGTTGGTGACTCACTAATTAATCACTTTAGCTACGCAGATGATTTGGTCATTTTTAGTCCATATGATGCTGGTCTCCAACAGCTTATGAGAATATCCACACAGTATGTTTCTGATTTTGACAAAATACAAAGTATAAGATCATGATTATCAGAAGTAGTGAAGACAGACAGTTAACCTTCCCTGACTTCTGTCAGGCACTGCACTTGGGGTGTGCAGTGAGATTACATATCTGGGCCATATTAATGCAAATTACCTGTCTGATGACAAGGATATATATAGGCAGCAACGGAAGCTGTATGCTCAAGCGAACATGCTGTGTCGTAAGTTTAGCATGTGCTCTGTACCTGTGAAGATCTTACTCTTTAGAGCGTATTGTACACCTCTGTATACTGCCCACCGTACCTGTGGTGTCGGTTTAAGCAAGGCAGCATTAGAAAACTCATAATGGCCTATGATGACAGCATGAGGCTGCTGCTGAGTGCTCCAAGAAGCTCCAGTGCAAACCATATGTTTGTCAGTGTCGGGGTACCTACGTGCTCTGCTGTTTTACGTAACCTAATGTATTGATTTGTGTATGGTATCTGAGTCAGGAAATGATTTAATCACTGTTTTGGCTAACCCTGTACTCAGTTCTGTCAGATTTTCTTCCAGATTGTGGAATCATTGGCAAACATGTTTGTATGTTAGCAGTGTTGGGGAGTAGTTAACTACAAGTAGCGATGCTACTAACTTAACTACATTTTTCAGTAGCTTGGCAGTAGCTCAGTTGCTTTTAAATAGAGTAGCTTTTCCAGTAGCTAACTATTTTTTGCAGCAAGTAGCTGTGTAGCGTGAGCAAAAGCTACATTGTGTTTTGTCGAGCCTGTCATTAATGAAGCCTTAATGATGAAGTCTTCTTATTAGGTTACAAACAAATTGTGGGTATTATCACCAGTTGTTGTTTAATCACGCGTCTTGCGGCTTATGGTTCACTGACGTACAGAAGTGGCGTACAGAAGTATACCCATGCTATATTATTCATGATGGAGCGAGACATGGCAGCAGAATCGGAGGATGGAGAAACAACTAATTACCCATGGCCTTTTGTCCCAGTTCATGTCTCTCAAGGAAACGACAAGTAAAGCCTGGCAGTCTGAGGTATTTGAGCATTGTGCGTAGCAAAACAATACTCTTTGAAATCATAATTGTTTTAAAAAGAAACTAATTTTACTTAATACATTCCTCAGACACTTATTCAGTTATTTATAATATACATTGTTGAAAAAATCAAAGTAGTTTCAATGTAGCTAGCTACTTTTTGATAGTAACTTGTAGTGTAGCTAACTACTTTTCAAAAAGGGTAGCTTGACTGTAGTTTCACTACAATAACTGTAGTTTCACTACAATAACTTGTTAAACTATACTATAGGAATTTTTTTTTTTTACGAGCTGTATGCCAAAATCATCAGTATTAAAACAATAAATGACCTGAAATATTTCAGTTGGTGTGCAATACATCTAAAATATATGAAAGTTTAATTTTTATCATTACATTATGGAAAATAATAAACTTTATCACAATATGCTAATTTCTTGAGAAGGACCTGTAGTTTCAGAGTAGCTTCTGAATATTGTGGATGTTTTTATTCTGTGATGTTTTTATTCTGTGTGTTTTTTATTGTGATATGGATCTCTCTGGGTCTGAAATAAAAAAAATGAATATTTTCTCAACGGTGGTTTGGGAACATTCAGTGCCTTTGCTATCTTTTTGTATCCTGTTCCTGGTTTGTGAAGGGCGATGATCTCTTCCATTAACCGTTTGGGTGGCAATGGCTCAGTGGGTCGAGTAGGTTGTCTAGCAACCGGAAGGTTGGTGGTTCGATCCCCGGGTCCTCCTGACCAAGTGTTGAGGTGTCCATGAGCAAGACACCTAACACCAGCTGCTCCCGACGAGCTGGCTGGCACCTTGCATGGCTGACACCGCCGTAGGTGTATGAATGTGTGAATGAATGGGTGAATGTGAGGCTCTGTAAAGCGATTTGGTGGCCATTGTTGGTCAGAAAAATGCACCATATGAATGCAGTCCATTTACCATTCCTCTGACCTACCCATGTTTCTAACATGCAGTCAAATGTGACAATCAACAAACCCCTTGCCAGTTCATGTGTTTTAGCTCAAGCACACCTGGTGTAACTAATAAAGCCCTTGATAACACCTGTTTTGCATTTTTGTGCTGTTGTGAAGGATGCTATTCAGGGGGTTGAATCATTTTGAGACTGGAGAAGTCATTATGAGTTGAATCTTTTGTTCGATTTGGGGAAACCACTTGATGCATTCATTGTGTTGAGCTATTTCAATAGCTTTTGTTTTATATGTTCTTTGTAAACAGCTGAAAGTCTGTAGATTTTGACAATATACACAATTTGAAAATGTGGTTGAATAATTTTCATTACAACTGTATATATGGTATATTTTTTCATTTTATTTTGGGGGGGTATATTTTTCATTATTTAGAATGACAGGAGCACATGAAGACCAGCAGTGGGAGCTAAGACTGCTACCCCAAACTGGCACTATACCTATGATGGTGTTTTTAAACAAACTGGCACTATACCTATGATGGTGTTTTTAAACAAACTGGCACTATACCTATGATGGTGTTTTTAAAGGTGATATTTGTAAAAGTCCAGTCATAAGAATTAAACTACCTTCTCTTTCAAATGTCCAACTTACAAACACTGTGTATTTTGTGATATTTAATAAAAGCTGTATGATGTATAATGATTCCCTGCAGTAATGTAGGAGACCATTGTCCCATTCTAACTGCTTATTCATCAAATACATGTTCTACAACTTTTTGAACCTGGTCACTGACAGTGAAAGTAGAAAGTCTACACATTGCACATTTAAATTGATGGCCCAGAAGAGTCAATAACCCAACAGACTACATAACTGCACATTACCATCATAATGTGAAATCGATTCCTATTGTGATAGACAAATACACAGATTATTTTCCTACTGAGTGGGTCAAAATGACTCAAATTAAAAATAAATAAATAATTATTTACAGCTCAAATCTCTACTATATAGGTTTCCTCAAATGATTACAACCACACCCAATACTCAGTGGGATACACAAACTGAAACTACAGTAATGTATACAATTAGAACCATTGGTAGAGGCTAAAATGTTCAATAAAAATTACTTAAACATCGCACACAAAATAAAATGGTCAGCCTGTTATTCTTTTACCATTATCAGTAAACAAGTTGGCTAAGACCTTATTTACAATAGCAACCATGAGCGGAATGTAACAGGTGAAAGAGCAGAAATTTGGGTTAACTATCGAACAGAAAATCTGAGCTTTTATATTGGTGGTTGGGGAATAGTTTTTATTTAATCTTTGTTTATCCAGGTAGGCAGATATCTGAGATCTGATTCTCATTTGTAAAGGTGACCTGGCCAAGATAAAGGATCAAGAATGAAATTGTGACCTTTTGAACACTAGTCATTTTGGTAAAAGATTATATGATTTGAATGGCTATGGTTCGAGTTAGCACCTGCCTGTATGGCACCTGCCTCTATACGCAAATGGTACTGTCTTGATAAAATATATTTTTAATAAACTGTCTGTTTACTTACAAAATTCTCAGGGCTTTGGTTTGCATGTAGGGACCCTCATTATGGTACCGTGGAAGTGTGGTGCTATTTTGAGACTTGTTAGAGGTATAAAATAGCAATTTCTTTTTACTTCATTCATGCCCCAGCTACTAGCGTTATAAGCAACTTAGTGGTTCGAGCTAAAACAGGGCACTGTTTATTTAATTAGCATGAAAACATATCCCAGAGAACGGTCGACTCGGTACCCATGTGTTATTAACCCCTAGGTTCATTTTGCACAGCAAAATCTAAAATAAATTGATACATTTTGATACATCGGGCCTTATGTTAACGATCTAAGCGCACGGCGTGAAGCGCATGGCGCAAGTGCGCTTTGGGCATCTCCAAATCCACATTTGCTAGTTTGACGGCGGAAAAAGGGTCCATGCGCAGGGCGCATGGTTCAAAAGGGTTCTACTAAGTGTCTCCATTAATTTGTGGGTGTGTTTTGGGCGCATCTCCCATTCACTTTAAGAGCCTGGTGCGTTTGTATCTTGGCACATTGCTATAATAACGGTGGATTTGCACAGTAATTTTTTTATTTGTAATCTTTTGCATGTTTGGATGCTGCTGTGCTTCCCTGTCTTTGTGCAACAAGCATAGTGTGCACGCATTGTGCATAAGCCTAGGTGCATTTGACTAACTTGCTGTTAAAATAGAAATGACATGCTGCACTATTGACTTTAGACCAGGTTTTTGTTGGTCAATGGCGCGATCACTTTCCGATGCCTCAAGATAGCAATACAGCTAGAATTATCCTGAACACACGTCCCTGTAAGACCAGCACGCCCATGGGCGCAAAGATGGGCACAGGTGCATTTGCTATTTAAACGACACAGGCGCTGGACGGGAAATTGACAACTGCATCGGTCTTAAACTAAGACACTGCCGTTCGGGCTTTGCACTGTGTTGTGTCGGGTGCAAGATAGGGCCCATTCATGTTAATGTGCATGTCATAAGTGTGCTAATTTTTTAGCCTGGTTTTTGCCAGTGTAAATGGATGGGTATTTGCTGTATGGTAACATAATCTCCATTGTCTGCCAATGTATGGCTTACATTCCAAATGCATGGGCAACTATATATATTGATAAAGTCAATTTACTAGTCTGGTCATAAGTTAACAACAAATATTTTTGCCATAGGCTACATTGAATTGGGACAGTTTTTGCATCTTACATTTTTAACCATCAAATGACCATAACCTATTGATAGACATGGGGCACTCAGAGCATGAGGCAATAACACAAACTTACTTAGAGACAACATTTTCAAACTGCAAAGCTCATCAGTGTGAAAATCAAGTGATGAGACATGCTAAAGGACTGCCCTTTACACTACAGATTGGTAAATTCTGAAAGATTCTGTAACAAAAATGTGCATGACAAAGGGATTGTCACAGGTTCCCTCAGTGTCAGATCACTAGCTTCCCAGTAACAGCTGTATTGTCAAGAACACGTTTAATAAAAACAAATAAATTAATGTCAAGTTTTCAAATGTGGATTCTGATGTCACACTTAGGCCGTGTCATTTATTGAAAGATACAGGTGTTTCAAAACACAAGAACATACACAAACACAGACATGCAGGGTTGGCCACACACACTCAGGTGCCTTTCAACACAGTATCCTGTTCCTCTCCACAGGGGACAAGTCAATTACCTCCCCCAAGGTCTACTGGCTTACGGATGTGCGCATGCACAATCACACAGACACACACTAGAGCTCCCACTGTGGATATGTGGAATGGAAAGCAGGGGCGTGTGAGAAAGACTGGAGGAAGAAAGCAGTGGGCTGTAGTGAAAATTGATTTATAGAAAGTCGTCAAATAGCTTTCACTACCTCATATTCTGACTCTTCCTCTCTATTTCAACTTTCTGTCTCCTCTCCCTCTTTCTATCTCCCTCACACATTTCATGTTCTGTACTAGTGAGAGGCTGGCCTGTTACCAACACCTCTTATGGAGGTAACACTCACTCAGCACAGATAAACTCCCAATGGGAGACCTAGTTCAAAAACTGCTACATTGCAGTGTCAAACAAAAAAAATAGAGCTTGAGAGAGTAAATTTATATGTGTTAATTGCATGCGAATAAACGTTGCAAACCCTACCCCCACACTGAAAGTGTAATATTGACCTACTTTAGCAATAAACAAGGAGGGCAACTGGAATGAAGTGAGGAGCTCTAGCCTACAACTCACACCAGAGGAGATGAAAAAAAAGAACTGACAGTTTAGGCCTACTTTTAGCCATAAGCATTTGATGAACCTCACTTCGACATAAAACCAAACAAGGGAGTCTGCAATGTGTTGTGCGGTTGTATGAAACCAACAGGTACGTCAAGCAAAGCACTCAACAGTGCCAGCTCTCATTGTTTCAGTTTATTTGATTTACCACACAATTTAACATCTGAACTGTGCTTTAGATAGTGTGGTGTTCATGTTTTTCATGCAGACACAACCCTTCGGCCTCATGTGCTTTATTCTGCAGTACAAAAGCTGAACACAAGAAAAAATAGACACGACACGTGTTTGCCTGTTTGTGTGTTTTTGTGTGCATGTGTCTGTCTCAAGGTGGCCGTGTAGGGGTGAACACTGGAAATGATTGGCACAGAGGTGACATTCATTATCACAGAGAGGGGGAGAGAGAGAGAATGAGAGGAGGGATAAAAAGGAGAGTGTCTGTCTGAGGCTTGGAGTCTGACTCTGAAACACAGCCCTCACCTTGGTCCTTAGTATCCCCCTCTGCCTCTATTCTGACTGGCCAACCCTCATGCCCAGTTGTCTTTCTTGGGTAAACAGCTCTGGTTCACCATGAGTCATCATTTTGCTTATGCTTACCAAACACATACATTACCTGTGATAATTGAATATTGGTATAATTCAGCTATAGTAGCTCTTCATTACAGCCTCCCTTTAGAGCTCACAGCGCACAAGTTCAGAGACCACTCTAAACACACAGATGCCCTTCCTCTGTACGGTTTCCTCCCTCTGAAAGACAAACCTGTAGCGGTGTAATGTGTTGTTTCTAAGGACAAGGAGAGTGAAGGATACATCAGGCCTGTCACTGAGCTGAGGCCCAGCTGGACATTTAATTGTAATGGGAGTCTGGCACAGCTAACAATTAGGGGAGAATGAAGACAGATGAGAGCAGTAGGAATATCAACAGCATGCTGAAGTGTACTGTTGTCTTCTCTCCTTATCTCCTCTTATCTTTCTCCTCTCTTGCTTGATTTCTCGCCCTTTCCCCCTTCTTTATTCATTTCCTTTGCTTTGCTTCTCATTTCTATTTTTATACTCTTCTAATCTATTTCCCGAATCCCCAATAAGGATTTCCTTTATTATTCCTTACAGTCAAATAATGAACAAATTGTGTGCAATAGGCAACTCATAGGTGAGTTGCTATATGTTCATATGTACAGGGGTGGATTGGGCATATGAGTATTTCACAATCTGCTCAGTTACTGGGATTTTCACGCACAACCATTTCGAGGGTTTACAAAGAATGGTGTGAAAAGGGAAAAACATCCAGTATGCGGCAGTCCTGTTGGCGGAAATGCCTTGTTGATGCTAGAGGTCAGAGGAGAATTGGCTGACTGCTTCAAGCTGATAAAAGGGCAACTTTGACTGAAATAACCACTCGTTTACAACCAAGGTATGCAGCAAAGCATTTGTGAAGCCACAACACACACAACATTGAGGCGGATGGGCTACAACAGCAGAAGACCCCACCGGGTACCACTCATCTCCACTACAAATAGGAAAAAGAGGCTACAATTTACAAGAGCTCACCAAAATTGGACAGTTGAAGACTGGAAAAATGTTGCCTGGTCTGATGAGTCTCGATTCCTGTTCGAGACATTCAGATGGTCAGAATTTGGCATAAAAAGAATGACATGCCTTGTTACCACTGTGCAGAATGGTGGTGGTGGTGTAATGGTTTGGGGGATGTTTTCTTGGCACACTTTAGGCCCCTTAGTGCCGGGGACTGCAGATGAAAATTTGCCTGCATGGCTAAATCTGGCACATTTACATGTTGGACTATGTGCTCATGTTAATTAATGTCCCTTTTAAAAATAAAAACAAACAAACAATTGGGCATTGTATAAATGCCACAGCCTACCTGAGCATTGTTTCTGACCATGTCCATCCCTTTATGGCCACCATGTACCCATCCTCTGACGGCTACTTCCAGCAGGATAAGGCACCATGTCACAAAGCTCAAATCATTTCAAATTGGTTTTTTGAACATGACAATGAGTTCACTGTACTAAAATGGCCCCCCACAGTCACCAGATCTCAACCCAATAGAGCATCTTTGGGATGTGGTTGAACGGGAGCTTCGTGCCCTGGATGTGCATCGCACAACTCTCCATCAACTGCAAGATGCTATCCTATCAATATGGGCCAACATTTCTAAAGAATGCTTTCAGCACCTTGTTGAATCAATGCCACGTAGAATTAAGGCAGTTCTGAATGTGAAAGGGGGTCAAACACAGTATTAGTATGGTGTTCCTAATAATCCTTTAGGTGTATATTAAGCTTTTGGCCCTAGTGGGCATTGGTCTATGGCCAGCCTGGTCCCAAGCCGGCCTGACAAGGTTAAACGTGCATAATCAAAATGAGCAGGAGACAAAATTACTTGAATAAATAATTCATAAAAGAGTTAGCTATAATGGATTGTAGGAGAAAAAAGGGTGCAGAAAATATTTGAGAAACCAAAAAAGGTCTCTTAAGCCTGAGTCTGTGAAATCCATTAAGTTAACCCAAATGTTTTTGAAACAATGTGATCTCACAGAATTCTGTGAAATAAACACGGTCCCTTAACTCTGTTCCGCAGTGTGATGCAGGCGTGTTGGAAATGTGCTCACTGTCACCATGTTTCCAAACAAAACATTACAACGTAATACATGTTACATGGAGTTAACAACAAGGATTCTGAGTGGTTAAGGTTAGGGTAAGGGTTTGGATAAGGCTTAGGTCGAGTTAACAGCAAGGTTTCTAAGTGGTTAAGGTTAGAGTAAACGTTTGGGTAGAGTTAACAGCAAGGTTTCACTGAATTCAGTGAAATCAACATGCCATCACTTGTGTGTGCCCATCGCAGACTTTTCTGTGCTTCCGTATAACTGCCACAGATTTTGGTCTGTGTTCATTTCACAAAAATTTCTGCCATTCCGTAAAACTGCCACAGATTTTGGTCCATGTTAATTTCATCAAATTCTGTGAGATCAGGTTGTTTCGAAAAGCTTTTGTTCCACTGGCCTGAGCCATTCTACAGTGGGCATCAGAGGACAGTGTAGTCGAGGTACGAAGAAAAACTAGATATCTTTGTTAAGTAACTGTATAGCAATGAATGTTTCTGTAACAGTGTTGTTGATGGTGAGGAAGGGAGACCAGAACGCATGAGGAGGATTCAGGTTTTTAATGACATTCTCAAAGAATTAGCATATTTCATCTGACCAATAAAAGAAGTGTTTGCAATACAAAAAAAAGAAAAAGTCAACCTTGAACTAATTATGTTCAGTTATGCACTCAATACTTGGTCGGGAATCCTTTCGCAGAAATGACTGCTTCAATGCGGCGTGGCATGGAGGCAATCAGCTTGTGGCACTGCTGAGGTGTGATGGAGGCCCAGGATGCTTCGATAGCAGCCTTAAGCTCATCCAGAGTGTTGGGTCTTGCGTCTCTCAACTTCCTCTTCACAATATCCCACAGATTCTTGATGGGGTTCAGGTCAGGAGAGTTGGCAGGCCAATTGAGCACAGTAATAACATGGTCAGTAAACCATTTACCAGTGGTTTTGGCACTGTGAGCAGGTGCCAGGTCGTGCTGAAAAATGAAATCTTCATCTCCATGAAGCTTTTCAGCAGATGGAAGCATGAAATGCTCCAAATCCTCCTGATAGCTAGCTGCATTGACC
>JACXGM010003604.1:22999-41436 GCA_016801145.1 Umbra pygmaea
TACTTGACACTGGACTTCAGGCATTTTGGCATTTCCTTCTCCCCAGTCTTCCTCCAGACTCTGGCACCTTGATTTCCGAATGACATGCAAAATTTGTTGTTGTTTTGTTGTGCTGCTTCTCTGTAGCCCAGGTCAGGCGCTTCTGCCGCTGTTTCTGGTTCAAAAGTGTCTTGACCTGGGGAATGCGGCACCTGTAGCCTATTTCCTGCACACGCCTGTGCACGGTGGCTCTGGATGTTTGTACTCCAGACTCAGTCCACTGCTTCCGCAGGTCATCCAAGGTCTGGAATCGGTCCTTCTTCACAATCTTCCTCAGGGTCCGGTCACCTCTTGTCGTTGTGCAGCGTTTTTTTGCCACACTTTTTCCTTCCCACAGACTTCCCACTGAGGTGCCTTGATACAGCACTCTGGGAACAGCCTATTTGTTCAGAAATTTCTGTGTCTTACCCTCTCGCTTGAGGGTGTCAATGATGGCCTTCTGGACAACAGTCAGGTCGGCAGTCTTACCCATGATTGCGGTTTTGAGTAATGAAACAGGATGGGAGTTTTTAAAAGCCTCAGGAATCTTTTGCAGGTGTTTAGAGTTAATTAGTTGATTCAGATGATAAGGTTAATAGCTCGTTTAGAGACCCTTTTCATGATATGCTAATTCTTTGAGATTTTGGGTTTTCATGAGCTGTATGCCAAAATCATCAGTATTAAAACAATAAATGACCTGAAATATTTCAGTTGGTGTGCAATGAATCTAAAATATATGAACATTTAATTTTTATCATTACATTATGGAAAATAATGAACTTTATCACAATATGCTAATTTCTTGAGAAGGACCTGTATGTGCTAAATATACAGAGCGTATGCCTGGCTAACAATATAGTGTACTTTCTGTACGACACAGAAGGCACAATCAGAAAATAATCCAAATGTCCATGTCAACATCTCTAAGAACACATGATGGTACCGGACTGAAATGTAAGCTATTTGTGTTTTCGCATTGCTAGCTGCAAGTCTTGCTCATTGATCTGCATGAATGACCGCAAAACCTCTTGCCATTGATGATTCAAAGTCACAGTTCAGCTCACGTAGCACAGAGTTTGTGGTTTGACTAATCAAATCTGTTTCCGAAGATGGCGGCTGCCTTGTAGACACGAACAGTAATGTCTTTTAAACTATATTTCTAATAAACTATCTGTACACTTACAAAGTTCTCAATGCTTCGGTTAGCATTTAGGAACTCTCATTATGCTACCCTGGAAGTGTGGTGCTACTTTGAGCCTTGTTAGTGGTCTATAATAGCAATTTATTTTTAATTCATCTGTGCCCTCACAACTAGCATTATAAAGTAGTTATCAGTTCCAACTAAAACTGGGCACATTCAATTAGCATGAAAACATATCCCAGAGAACGGTCGACTCGGTAGCAATGTGTTATTAACAGAGGGGAACAAGGACAGAAAGAAATAATAGAGGAGAACAAGGACAATCAGACAGAAAGAGATAACAGAGGAGAACAAAGACAATCAGACAGAAAGAGATAACAGAGGAGAACAAGGACAATCAGACAGAAAGAGATAACAGAGGAGAACAAGGACAATCAGACAGAAAGAGATAACTGAGGAGAACAAGGACAATCAGACAGAAAGAGATAACTGAGGAGAACAAGGACAATCAGACAGAAAGAGATAACAGAGGAGAACAAGGACAATCAGACAGAAAGAGATAGCAGAGGAGAACAAGGACAATCAGACAGAAAGAGATAACTGAGGAGAACAAGGACAATCAGACAGAAAGAGATAACAGAGGAAAAAGGGAAATTTATACAGAAAGAGATAACAGAGGAGAACAAGGACATTCATACAGAAAGAGATAACAGAGGAGAACAAGTACAATCAGACAGACAGTGATAACAGAGAACAATCACAATCAGACAGGTGTGCATGCACAATTGCAGGGGGGCAGGGGTCACAATTGCTGTGTGGACTGGTGTATCTTTAGTGCCAGGGCTGAATATCTCTCCCAGTCCGCCCCTGCATATGGTCCATAACAAGCTGGTGTTTAGCAGGGAAGTGGTTAACGACCAAATGTGCCATATGGTAGAGCGGCTTGATCAATGACTATTACATGACTGGGATGGTTGTACGTAATATCCATCATGGTCCATTAAATTATATAGTGTGTCATAAAATGTATTGGCTGTTATGAAACATTACAAATACAGTAGTCTAGTTTATGTCAGCCAGCAGTTAACTACCATTTCATACAACATTGAACAATAGAGTGTCAGAATATGGTCTGGCTATTATGGTACATTAAAACCTGGTTGTTGTCATTACCAAGGCACAAAGAATAGGGGATCTGTACCCTATTGATAATGGCTATTGTACACTGTACTCCTCCTGTGAACAGACAGACAATGGACAAAGAACATAATCTATTAAAACCAATTTCTCAAGACTTAACTGTTAAACATTGTATTTAGTGTGCCAAAACAGCTGTCAATTTGGTAACATAACACGTCATTAATGTGACATCATATCTCACAAATCCAGAAGCAGTCTATCCACCTAGGTGTCAATAAGCTGTGTTAACGATGCTGCTATTTATAATTTTAAATTACTTTTTTTCTTCATGCAATCAGTATAGTTTTTTTAACACTTATTATTATAAATCATGATGAATCAACACCCACTGTCCATATGCACTTTCCATACATGCTGTCCATAAAGCAAAGAATTACAACTTCATACAATTGCCACATCCATGTTTAATGAATATGACTCTCATGGCAACAATATGGCACACTCTTTATTTCATCCCCAAAGGGTTCTTTACTTTACTATTGTTCCAGTGAGAACCCTTTTTGGATTATTTTAGTGTATGGCTGGGTACTGTATGTGTCAATAATAATTAAGCATTCAGGGCTAAATGAATGGTAGAACATTTCATGTGTTCAAATATAAAACAAAATTGTATTTACAATTTTTTTATGAATGTTTGGTTATAATTTTGTGGTCTTAGGTCTAGAACATCTGCTGTAATTTGGTATGTGTATATGATTGTGTGCTTGTGTGCCATATCCAATCACATAGATTTTACTATTGGTTACAACCTTACACTCCAAATGAGTGGTCACTCACTGTGTCCTACTGTTCAATGACCAGGCAAGCCAAACAGTGGTTGCCATCTGGGAGAAGGGTGGACTGGAGGTGAAAACCTATGAACTGTTCTTAACCAGGCTCAAGGTCTCTGTTCACACCCAGAGGCCATTACTCACCTCTGAGGGACCACAGGGGCGTCAAGTGGGAAAACGCCCCTTCCCCATGGTCTTTTGGTAAAGCGGCCTGCATGCCTTTGAGCCCCTTTTGCAGCTGGAGAGGGGCACGTCTAAGTCTGATCAGCCCCAGAAGCGAGCTACAGCACCACCAGGCTTGGTGAAAGAGACAAGGCCACCGATGCTATCAGTTTCAGACTGGCAGTACAACCACCATCCACTGGGCTGGTCAACGGACAAGGCGCTGCCAAGCTGGTCCACACAGCAGAGCCCCCAGCAAGCGGTCGCCGGCTTGGCTGACAGTCTCGCACTCGCCAGGTGCCTGGAGGTCCCCAACACCAGCGCCCTTCAGGTGCCTTCCCAAGGGAGGTGGGGTTCTTGTGATATGATTTGGTTTGGGGGCCTCAGGGGCTGTGCCCTTTTAGGAGGAGTACTGTCATGCTCCATAGAGCGTGGGTGTCACACTGTGTCCATATCGGACTTTAACATCCACTTTAATCCTACAGTTGTGGTTATTGTGTTTGGTTAACCCAGTGAAAACGCTTCATCAGGACTACAAGTCAACATACTTAATGTTTAGTCATCAGAAAAATTGGTAACTATGACTAGGTCCATTGCCAAATACAAAAGTTGTGGCTTTGCTGATGGCAAAGGTTTCATCTATCTTTCAAACATACGAATATGTCAGGATTAACTTGTCATCTTCAAATTCATTGCTTTTGGCTTAGTATGACTTGGGTAACAGTTAGTGATGAACTGGGGACAAAAAACATCTCTGGCATTTCCACCCACCGTGGATTTACAATTAAAGGGGCCGCATAGCTGTGACAATCATGCGGCTCTCTGAAACGGCCCTCTCTGGCGTCTGCCCAAAATCCAGATTTGCCAATCCGTCACTGGTAACATTCCTTGATTAGAGGGTTGCAACTTGCATCAAAATCCAGATTTACCCATGAGGGATGAAGTATTACTTATACTAAATGTGGATAAATTAAAAAGATAGCATTACTTTTTAAATTTACCAGAATAATATCAATGCAATTGTTATCTTATTCCCACCATGAATGAATATTACATAAACAGCACCTTCTTTAGAGAAGACTTGAACCAAGGGCTGTGCATTTTCAAAAGCAGAAGATTTGTCCACATGTGACTGATCACTAACTAATCAGACTGTAACCTGTTGTCACTCCCCTCCTACTTCTATGGTCTAACCCAACTTATTTAAACAAGAGATTTACAGATTTTTGGACTGAATAACAGACATATTATTCAATGTGCAGTGCTTTCATTTTGGGTAAGCACATTTGTAGTTGTTGTAAGCTGGGCTAGGGAACTGTTCACACACTATTGTAAAGACCACAAATGCTGTATACAGCATAATTATTCACAGAATTTTGGAGAAGCCTAAAAGGCTAGAAATATGTATGGTACCACCGTTGCTACAGACATGCATGAATGAAATTGCATTTGGATTCAAGTTACACTACTTAAAACCACTCACCCATGACAACCGTTAGATGTGTCCTACATAATATATGTATATATATATACACAAATTAGCCCTCTCCATATTTATATTCAAAGATGTGCATTCCTGTC
Organism: Umbra pygmaea; assembly: GCA_016801145.1. Taxonomy (NCBI): domain Eukaryota; kingdom Metazoa; phylum Chordata; class Actinopteri; order Esociformes; family Umbridae; genus Umbra; species Umbra pygmaea. Next base: position 27,872 of record JACXGM010003604.1, read on the forward strand.
AAAATAATTATTTGGAAGCAGATCATCTAGTAGGCTTTCACCATGTTAGTCAATGCATGAAATAACATTAGGAAAAGAAAGGAAAGACCAGAGGCCAGTCATTTACTTTTATCTTGTATTTTTACATGGATTTTGGAATGAAATGATACCACAATATGGATTACTATAAACATTTGTTAGTATCTTTTTGTATTGTTTCCCAATCTTCTTTCCCTCCAAATTCCCACTAACCCTGCCTTGTCAGCAGCTCTGCAACTCCTTGCAAAGATCTGTGGGACGGTGAGGGGCGTGCATATTACCCAAATCCCGGGCAGCGCTATGCCAATTTGTGCTGCCTCGTTCAGGGGATCCGGGGAATGTCAGAGAATCCATAGTCAGCCTCGAACCACTGGCTATGATGACGTAGACTGTCGTGCAATGCAGCGACTTAGCCCACTACGCCACATGGACCCCCGGATTACTATAATTTTAATTCAATCCTTTAGAAATGTACAATAATTCTACTCAATCAAGTTGATTATCAGCAATATAGTGCCATGTATTCCACTCCTGTTCTAATGCTAAGCAGGATCAGGCCTGGTAGGTCCCTGAATGGGAGACCAATGCTGCTGGAGACATTCCTCCTACTATCCAAAAGATCAAATCCCACCACCCTAGGATAGTGATGGGGACATCTGCCCTGTGTTGAGTGTCGTCCTTTGGATGGCACGGGTGTCTTCATCTGGAGATTTATGGATAGGGGCGCCTCTACTAGAGGGGTCTAGGGGCATGCTCCCCCAGGTTTTTTTTTATGGCCACCAAATGTTCACTCTCCCTCTCCTCCCTCAGCCTCTCCTTTAACATGACCCTTCAAAATAAGTCCAAACATTTGATAAATGTTAGTGAAAGCCTGAAGCCTACTTCAGTCTTGCTAAATCACTAAGTGCATGAGCATGTTAGGCCTATGTCATCAAAAACAGACCAATTTTACTTGAAAGGTTAAACATCTTCCAGTTATCACTAACCTCTATCAGACCAGCTCCCTCAGCCCTGTCAGTCTGCAGCTTCCTTCTCTGATTATTGCCTGTTTTGACCCGTTATTGTTATTAAACTAAAATCTTCAACAACTCAAGGCTTAATGAGTGATCAATCCTTTCAAACTTTGTATCAGTCTGTTTGAACTGGTAAACTCCAGAGCTGCAGGCACCACCTCTCTAGAAGAACTTTCTTATATGCATAGCTTCAGTTGAGTAGCTCCAGGTTCAGGAATGGATGGATATACAATTGCATTATGATCACAACTAATGTTATGGTTTCAAAAGAATTAACTATTTAGAAGTTAATTAACTTCAGCTAACGTTAGATAACAAGCAAATAATTTTACCTTGATAGATGGCTTACGGACTAATGAAAGAGTAATTATTAAAAATGACGTTTTAATATGTAAATTAAAAAGTATTGTCAATAATCTGCCCTAACATACCAAGAATGCACATAGTTGGAACCTATCTTCACTTCAATCCTGTCAGAAAGAACCACAGAAGATCTGTCCCTATGTGTAATGACAGTATTCATTCTAGTCACCATGCAGTCTATAACGTTTATAATCTAAATCAATGTTTTTCAACCCTTTCCTCTGGGAACACCAGCCATTCCATGTATTTGATCTATTTCTGAGCTAGCAAACCGGATTCAACTGAACTGCTAATTATCAAGCCCTTGATTAATGAATACGGTGAGCTAGTTCAGTGGCTACAGCCAAAGTGTGAAACGTCTGGTGTGCCCTAAAGAGAAGGTTGAAAAACACTGATAAATGCTGTATTAACGTTAGACCAGCCCAGCCTGGTCCAGGTCTTAGCACCCGCCATACAATTAGTACAGTATAGTGAAAAAAATTGATAAAAAATAATTGATTTAAATTAAAAGGTCTAAGGGGGTTGAAGTCCACTTGGGACATGATTGATCTATTGGCCTCTGAAAGAGTCATACTTTGGCCTACAGTGAAGTCCCTTATAGTTTTGGATTCAAAAGACTCTTCGCTACAACATGAGTCAATTAAATCCAACAGTCTGAGATAGAAATTGTAATGTATTATGTCACATTATATAAAAAAAATACAAAAATGTATGTTTACTTTTTAGTTTATTATGAGTAAATGCTTGTAAACCATTAAGAATAATGCTGTAAAATCCATATTGTCATGCCCTCAGGGCTCCTGAACAAGTGGGACAATGTTTGGGGGACATACAAGCAGGTCAATATCAAAGTAGTGTTGTACATATTTTTCCACTACTTTTTTGTAAAAATATTTTTTGTAAAAAATTAACCCACTTATTATTCGCAGCAGAATCTCCTCTTTCCAATGCATTAGCTTTTAGTATGTACAGTTCGGGAGATAAACGCTCTCAAGCATCAATCGACTTAATAATGTACATTTACTTTTTGGCAGAGCTAAAAACTACTTAGGGGGGCTAAAGCCTCACTAAAATAGCCCTAGCGACGTAACTGGTCCTGACTCTTTGTGTCACAAAAAATCCCTTGGCACTTATTGTAAGAGTAGGGGTGTTAACCTCAGTGTCATGGCCAATTTTTCAACAAGGCTTCAGTTCAATCATGGCCACTCAAAAATCACTCTCAATTCTAATTGGCACAAACTATATAACTTCTCACCTCTCCACCTGATAACTGCTGTGTGGTGAGCGTTCTGGCACAAACTGGCTGCCGTACATTGCCGAAGTGAAAAGGATTCTGTGTGTATGTCTCCTGAAGTGGGTGCTAGACATTGGTGTTAGGCTTTCCCCTTTACTGTATAAAGCGATTTGGATGCCAAGAAAGGTGCTATGAGTCCAAATAATAATGATAATTATTCTAAAAAATAATGGTTAATTAGTTAGGGTGGCCGGATGGTTGAGTGGAGAGGTAGCGCGCCTCTAACCAACTAGGGCTGGCGCTCTGGAAATCACCATCCATGTCCCCCTCGCTTTCATCCGTACCTTATTCCTGGTCTACATCCCAGCATATCAAGTATCAAATCTACTCTTCACCGACATCCTTGAGGTCGCTCTGCTGCTGCTTCTCTCTGTTGTCCTCCGTACAAACGGTTTAAAGGTACCTGCTTGTGCCCCGGCTAAAAAAATATTTTGGGACACCACGGTGGCTGTGTGTGTCCCTGCCCATTGGGTAAGGGGTAGCTAGCCTAAGCCTGTCATGGGTGTTGACTCTCCCTCCGCACCCCGTAGCTCCTCAGCACCGCCAAGCCTACCAAACACCCAATATGGAAAGCTAAAGGGACTAGACCACTCTTCTATTACCCCAATTCTATTTGGGTAATGGAGATAGTCCTCTGGCTCCCAATTGCTGTCTAGGGTGGCACAGATTATGTTGTCCCACTCCTCGTTATCAGCATTCTCACCTACAGGGTTATAGTAGGCTTTCCAATGCTGGTCGGCTGAGCCTCTTTCTGTCTCTTTGGCAGGTCGGTCTATATGTCATAAATAATGCTTTCCCTGGTGCTGAAGTAGGAATGAGACAAATGTGAGCAGACTTTCAAAATAAACAATGTTTTTATGGCAAAACACTTTGCCTCGAGGGGCTACATGTATAAAATAGTATTGTTCTTAGTACAACACACACACACACACTGTCACAATTATAGCTGTGCACAACACGTAAAGGTGAGACAGACGTGAAGGGTAGAAAACAAAACTAAATACAAGACCTAACAAGGGCAGATTGAAAACATCTGTGTACTGATTAGAAAATCCTGATGATCTATAGGCTGAATAGACTATAGCTGTTTCTCAATGTCAAGGATCCTTCCTTGGTAGGACGAATCCTTCCAAGTCAGGTCCTACAGAGGCTAGGCGAGAGTCCTTCTTAGCAGTCGAAGAACACGTAAATGGAGCGTAATGGAACAGGCTTGCAAGTGCTCGTCATTGCGTCATTACGTCAGTGAAAAGGTCTGGTTCAGTTAGCCTACCGTTAGCTCGAAATGTATCTAGCTAATTATTAATTGCAATTTGTACTGGCGTTAAACTTTACTTAAATATACTACCGTTTTAACAAATGTACAATAAGGTTAAACACTGAAGATACTTACATTTGAAAGCATATTGCTCCGTCTCCACTAACGTCCGCCATTTTTTATTTTTTAAACGAGCTGGGAAATCCGTGCGCATAGGATTGTGGGTGATGTGAGAGCCCGAAGGATACACATATGCATCCTTGACCGTCTATGGGAAATTGTCTGAACGAAGGACTCAGTCCTTGGTTGAACTTCGGAGGATCCTTGACATCGGAACAGTACTTCGACGGACTTTGATGACGTAGCATCCTTGAAATTCCGACTTCGAAGGATCCTTCCTTGACATTGGGAAACAGCTTATGTGACTAGACAAGCGGGAACTGCAACCACAACAATGCACACAGGGTAGAAACCTAAACAGGAACAGACAGGGGAGCAACTCAAATACAAAACATAAAACAAGGGAACACACAGACAACATGTACGATAATGGGGATGTTATACACACGGATGACAGTAGAAACATAAACCTACAATGACCGACAGCAAACAGAACTTAAATAGGGGACTAATGACTAAATGCCGAAAGCTGGGAAATTAATGCTATTGATAGGTTAACAGAAAACATGTGACTGAACAAAAAAGGAAAACTTCAATTAACAGTACACATGGGGGAGAAATCAAAACAATACACATATTGAAAACACACGTCAGGTCCCCATAGGGGAGGCAGTGACAGGATAAATTCATATATGAACTTCACAGGGCTTGAGCTACACTATCATTCCACAGCATGCACTACAAACACCTTAAAACTCGCAGCCAAAATGAGAAAATTACACTAGAAACCAAATTGGAAAAAGTTAACTTTGGCGAATGGTCACATGATTGTATGCAGTGTGCCAATTGTTTTACAATGTCCATAAGCTTGTTAGACGTTTACTCATTGCAATATTATTATAAAAATAATATTATAATACCTCTATATTATAATTATTTTCTAAGAATCTTGTGTCATCTCCGCTCTACGGCAACAAAGTACCATCAAATTTAAAGCTACACTGTGTATTTCTTTGAGTTGATTCTTAGCAAAAAACCCTTTGTTCTTTCACAAATATGTGCTCATTCATGTGTAATTACTTCCTGCTAATAATCAAAGTATTTTCGTAAGTGTAGAATCTTCCATTCACAATACATACAATCGTGCCGCTCACCATGTTACGCCTCCATCTTTAAAATACATTAGCCAAAGTGGGACATACCTGGAAATTCAAGCTCGGCCAATCGCGCTTTTACACAAGTGGCACCGTGACGAATGCCAGGGGGAGATTACTCACGACTGCCGGGAAATTTGTCGTGTTGTCAAAGTCTGTTGAAGATGTAAGATCATGCCTGCTCTCGAGGACATGTAATAGTAGCGCTAGTTCAAGCTATAAAGTAATCAAGAACGTTCAGCTGGCAACACAAACAGGGATTTTTCGTTTCAAAATAATAGCGCTCATGGTTCATTGCAATAATAATTGTTTATTCATTGCATAGGTAGTGTCCATGTTCATGTTTTGCTAAAATTAGTGTTCTGTTTGAATAAAACAGACTCTAGTGAATGTTTTTCAAATGTAATCGTGTTTTCACATGAGACACTGACAATATATTCAATCAAATTGTGTGTAAAACATATTTGTTACTTTTATTAATAAAACATGTTAAATTATTATTTTGCTATCACCTGCTCTTATTGTTTCTTTACACACAATACAGTTGCATTTGGTTATAATTCACGGGCTGTGTAGTGAATTAACAATGACTATTGCAATGAATCAAAACGAGCGCTATTGTTTTGAAAGAAAAAACAAATATCCAGGTTGACATTGCTGGTATAATAGAGCGGTTGCTTGTCATATACATTTTCACCAGCAGATGGGAGCAGATCTTACACAATGCAGCTTTAATGTTCCACCCTTGACCAGTATTAACAATGTCCTCTAAGGAGACGGAAGGAAGGAAAGGTGGGTGAGGGGCTGGAAATGGTGATGGACGGATGGGGGATTTGAGCAAGTAAAGGATAAAGGATGGAAAGGAAGAGGAAATAGTGCCTTTTATGTTGCCTGTGTGTGAGCCAACATACAATCCCCCAAGCCAACACAATACCCCAGCGTGGAGAGACATGACATAATATTACTTTATGTAGTGTGTTCTAACTAGACCAGTCTTCATGCAAGCTAGCTGATGCAATTGCTCAATTTGGCACATGGACACAAATCAACCAATGACATAATCTATTTACAGGAACTGATTAGCATACATTAACTTGCACCACTGAATGCAAGAGTAACTGGACCAGCTGACACTCAGAGGGCATGAACAAGCTGTGAGATCTTGCATGCATACACAGAACATTTCATACAAACAGTCATACAAACCAACTACTGAACACACAAAAAGTACAGTATGCCAGCTGTCATCCTGTCCTGGTCTTATACAGGCGACCTCTATATTCACACGGGGTGGGCAAAATATCAGTACTACCTAACAATATATTAATATCACGGACCTAGTAAGAAGTAGTGCCACACTTTGCCTTCAGAAGAGCTCCAATCGTTGAAATCTGTGAATTGGGATATTCTACCCTTCTTAACACTAACAGAAATACGCAAATCTTCCACGTAACAATGAACTATAGCTGAAAACAGACTAAAAAGACTTAAATAGACATACAGTATGACGGGAATCCTGAGGTGGTGCCCACATCCTGGTGTTCCTAAAACGATGTAAGATGCCCCATGGTCATTGTCCAACCATGTCAAATAATCAACACAAATGACTCCCACATCATGGATTCCCACCATGTTTAACAGTTGGCAGCAGAAATTGCTAAAGGTAGGGGCGGACTGGCCATCGGGAGATGTGGGAGTTTTCCCGAACGGCCAGGCCATTCAGGGCCAAACATATATTTTAATTTGACGGCTGTCAAGCCAGGTACAGGCCAGGACGCATTAAAACAGGTGACCAACATGTGCCAACAGACAGTGCCGTGCCAGCGTGCGCTCCACCGCCCGCTCCCTCGCTGGCCGCTCCATCCCAAAAACTTGGGTCACATTTTTGTCTCAGTACATCCCTGGCTTAATGTTTCTCTAAACCTAAAACTGTTTGGATGAAGAAAATAGGGTAAATTATTTGTCTTGTGCATTGGCCTTGGAATCATTCCTTTTTCCCGAATGGCAGCCATGCCATAAAATCCAGCTTTTTTAAGCTCACAACATACAGTATTTGTTGAGACTGGGTCAAAGAGCTGCTGATTCAATTCTATGGTGATTTATGAGACTGTCCTTTTGGGCATTGAACAAACTATCCTGTTAATTCTTCAAGCTCTAAGAGGGTCAATGTCATGAACTCAGATTTTTCTTTTCAAAATAACAGTGCTCGTAATTCCTTACAATAATCATAGTTAATACATTGCATAGATAGGTAGTGGGTCCATGCTATTGTGTTGCTAGAATTTGTCTATTTTTGAATAAAACCGATTCTAGTGAATGTTTTTCAAATGTAATCATGTTTTCACATGAGACAATGACATTATATTCAATAGCATTCTGTGTACAACGTATTTGTTACTGTTTTTAAAGAAAAGTTATTTTTTTTATAAAAAAAAGTTTTTTCTTGTAATCATCTTGTAATGTTCTGGCTTGAAAGCAGGTCATAAACAGCATGAGGCACTTCCAATACCATTATGAAAAAGGCTTTATATTTATTGACAATAATAATTAAGGAATGAGCAATAGAAAACAAAACTAAGAGAAGTGACTATACTGGGGCAACTACAAAACAAATGAAACGCAGGGCATAAAACAAAATCTGTATATACAGTGCCTTGCGAAAGTATTCGGCCCCCTTGAACTTTTTGACCTTTTGCCACATTTCAGGCTTCAAACATAAAGATATGAAACAATTTTTTTGTGAAGAATCAACAACAAGTGGGACACAATCATGAAGTGGAACGAAATTTATTGGATATTTCAAACTTTTGAAATAGTTTGAAATAGAAACCCATTTTCAGAAATTGGTTTCTTCTTGCCACACTTCCATAAAGGCCAGATTTGTGCAGTATACGACTGGTTGATGTCCTATGGACAGACTCGCCCACCTCAGCTGTCGATCTCTGCAGTTCATCCAGAGTGATTATGGGCCTCTTGGCTGCATCTCTGATCAGTCTTCTCCTCCTTGTATGAGCTGAAAGTTTAGAGGGACGGCCGGGTCTTGGTAGATTTGCAGTGGTCTGCTACTCCTTCCATTTCAATATTATCGCTTCCACAGTGCTCCATGGGATGTTTAAAGCTTGGGAAATCTTTCTGTATCCAAATCCAGCTTTGAACTTCTCCACAACAGTATCTCGGACCTGCCTGGTGTGTTCCTTGTTCTTCATGATGCTCTCTGTGCTTTCAACGGACCTCTGAGACTATCACAGAGCAGGTGCATTTATACGGAGACTTGATTACATACAGTTGGATTCTATTTATCATCATTAGTCATTTAGGTCATCATTGGATCATTCAGAGATCCTCACTAAACTTCTGGAGAGAGTTTGCTGCACTGAAAGTAAAGGGGCTGAATAATTTTGCTTGCCCAATTGGTCAGTTTTTTATTTGTTAAAAAAGTTTGAAATTTCCAATAATTTTCGTTCCACTTTATGATTGTGTCCCACTTCATAAAAAAATTGTGTCCCACTTCATAAATTACAGTTTTATATCTTTATGTTTGAAGCCTGAAATGTGGCAAAAGGTCGAAATGTTCAAGGGGGGCGAATACTTTCGCAAGGCACTGTACAGAGACTCAAGAAACTAAAGATATCCTAAAGATAACTAAGAACTGAAATGGCTTACTAAGTAGGAAACACAAAAGAAGTCTTCTCAAGCAGGTGCTTACAGGACCACTCAAAGAACAAGCAGGAAGGAGTATGATGTACTTTGTTCAGCAGAGCTAGATGCAACATACAACAGGGAACTAGGACATTATACACAGGAACAGGGGAAAACAAACTAAACACAGCTGACCCAGCAATCAGGTATATAAGTGAATTGTCATAGGCACAATTGAAAAAAAAGAAATATTACAGAGAAAAAACTAAATGGATTTAAATTAATAATGTACATATATCATTTAGGGGGTCAAAAAGATAGGCCTAATACAGGCCTAACAACGTCACTGTTAACCTACCTACAGAACGGCAGTCAGAAAATGTCAACTGATGAACTGTCAATTGGAGCACTTACTCATTCAGTGGCCACACCTGGCCCCGCCAGAGAGATGACTCGCCATCTCTCGAGTCATCACTAACGTCTCATTCATAACAAACAAGTAAGTCTAGAGTTAATGTGTTATTCATTTCATTTTTATAATTATTAAAACTACATGAAGATTGATTGCTGCCAATTATCCAAAATTATTTTATTTGGACCCTGTTCACCGTTGGTATGTCACAATCAACATTTGAAGACCTTGCCACAAGGACACAGCTATTCTGTGAGGTAATGACTTAGACCACTTTAACCATACTGGTTTCCACCTGATTACCAGGAGTGTTTTTTCCCACCTGATCTTTAAAACACAAAACAATTTTGTTGACAACCAAATTATTGCAATGAATATATCCTGTGTTTTTACTTTATAGCCAATAAGCATTACACTTTGGGAGATTTTTTACCGCAATGACAATGCTATCAAGTCCGTTTGACTTATAATCTACCTGTGTGATGGTTTCGGCTTATTGTGCAAGAAAACAGAGACATTGTGATTTTCCAGGCATTTAGTGTAAAGATAATTAAGCAGTAACAAACATTGAGAGACCCAAGACAGGGCCATGTTTGAGTGATAACCTTCCTTCCAGCGCCCACTACCCATCACCTTCACTCATTCACTCACTCCACCACCTACTCACAAAAACATGCATGCACACACGCACACACACACAGACATGCACACATGTACACACACACACAAACAGTGCTCTGTGGGATGACAGTTACAGGGTATCATTAGTTAACTGACAGGCTGTGACTCCTCAGATTATCTTGACTCCAGTGCATCTATATTGGATGGCTCATTCAGTATGGCAATAGACATTAAAATGTCTGGGTTAATGGAAATTGACACTGTTTTATGACATAGCAAACGGCTCTTGCCTCTGAATGTGCTTTTATTGCTGTCCTGAGGACACAAGAGCAACAAAACGAATGTCACTTGATTACTGGTTATCTAACATAAATTCTGTTTGTGTCCATGTCTACGCATATGATATTCATACATTATATTACATACATCTTTCAGTCTGCTCTCCTGTGGAGATTACTCAGTTGTAATATCCTCCCTGGACTGGATGTCTCACTCAAGACCAACACTCTGTAGTTGGCAACAAACTGTGATTACAAATTTACCTGCATTTTTTGCGCTTTTCGTTTATCAGCTCTTTGGTTCTGGTGATAGATGCGGCTGAAGTTAGACACAATGACGGGGACAGGGAGGGCGATGACCAAAACCCCGCTCAGGGAACAGATTGAACCAAATATTTTCCCTGCAATCGTTTTGGGTACCATGTCTCCATATCTGCAGATAGTGAAAGATGAACAGAGTAAGACAAGAGGAGGGAGTAAAGAAAGAGAAGGAAAGAGACATTAGTTCAGTAGTTCACACACAAGCTCCTGTTAGAACCAAAATGAGTCCATTCCCACAAAACACACCGACTGCTTTTCACATTGACATCAATGATTAACATTCACAGTATTATGTTTCAGTAAATGGAACATATTCCAGCCCAACCTACACTTCCTAGCAGGCACTGTGACTTCCTTAGTCAGTGTGCCTCCAGATGTTTCTCTTCTGAGACCTCAAAGTGCTTTCATTAGATGGCAGGAGATGACATTAACCTTTGGGAGCCGAATGAAAAGGAGATGCGAGTGGATTGGGAGTAGATGGGGAGGGAGTGTAAAGTAGCGGAAACGAGAGCTTAGGGAGCCAGCCACAGAATCATGGAACATAAAAAATTTAAAATAATAATTTAGCATATCCACAATCTGGAATATTCAGAAGTGAAAGAGCAATCTCAACCTTATTCGAGACATACAACATCTTTATGCTAGACAAATCTGGTCTGGCTTGTTTCCAAGAGGAAGCCACTGTGTCAAAAAAAGAATAAAACAAATTGCAGGAAAAATAAATAACAAAACTTTATTTATAAAGATCCTTGCAAGGCTTTACATATACAGTTGTATGCAAAGGTTTAGGGACCCATGACAATTTACATGATTTTATTTATAAATAATTAGGTGTTTGGATCAGCAATTTCATTCTGATCTATCAAATAACTCAAAGACACAGTAATATTTCAGAAGTGAAATTAGGTTTATTGGATGCAGAGGTGGACATGTACTTGAGTAATTATTTATAAATGAAAATCATGGATATTGTCTTTGAGTTTTGCAAACGACTGTATTTGAAAAAAAAATACTATATAATTATTAATTAAATGTAGAAATGTTTACAGAAATGTTATCTTGTTTACAGAAATTATTATGAAATCCATAGCAACAAGTAGTGCTTTCGCCTTGAACTGGGTCATAGCATAGTCAGTTTAGGAACCACGATAGATGGTCAATAACTATTCCCCTTTATACATTACTTGAATTAACTAGGTTGATATAAAGCAGAACATTGATATGGTAATATTGGTTTTATTAGACAACACAGATGACACACTACTAGTTTTTTCAAGCAATATTGCTTTGCAATGTTTTTGGGCGTGGGGTGTGAGACATTGTAGCAATTAAAGAACATTTCACTGACTAGTGCTGGCACTTGTGCCAACCATACCAGAACAATGCTTTTGTATCATCAGTTGAAGGCCAAAGTGGCAGGACTCGTTTCTCAGTCTTAAAGCTGACATAGTATTTTTGTATTAATAAATTGTTATACTAGTAGCCAGGATGGTGGAATGAGTTCCCAGAATAAAAGATCTCATTCATAAAAACATAGATGCTTGTTATGCTGTACCCTGCTGCTATAGAAGTCATTGCTCAAGATGAGAGTTGGTGGGAAGAAGCTTGTTGTGCACAGGAAGTGACCGATTGACATATCAAATCGAAACCTAAGATGGTCTGAAAAAAGTAGGAAGTGCATGGCAAAGTTTTTCTCTGTTTAAAGTACACTCACCTAAAGGATTGTTTGGAAAACCAATACTGTGTTTGACCCCCTTTCGCCTTCAGAACTGCCTTAATTATATGTGGCATTGATTCAACAAGGTGCTGAAAGCATTCTTTAGAAATGTTGGCCCATATTGATAGGATAGCATCTTTCAGTTGATGGAGATTTGTGGGATGCACATCCAGGGCACGAAGTTCCCGTTCCACCACATCCCAAAGATGCTCTATTGGGTTGAGATCTGGTGACTGTGGGGGCCATTTTAGTACAGTGAACTCATTGTCATGTTGAAGAAACAAATTTGAAATGATTCAAGCTTTGTGACATGGTGCATTATCCTGCTGGAAGTAGCCATCAGAGGATGGGTACATGGTGTTCATAAAGGGATGGACATGGTCATCTGTTTACGCCAAATTCTAACTCTACCATCTGAATGTCTCAACAGAAATCAAGACTCATCAGACCAGGCAACATTTTGGTGTGCTCTTGCAAATTGTAGCCTCTTTTTCCTATTTCCGATGAGTGGTACCCGGTGGGGTCTTCTGCTGTTGTAGCCCATCCGCCTCAAGGTTGTGCGTGTTGTGGCTTTAGAAATGCTTTGCTGCATACCTTGGTTGTAACGAGTGATTATTTCAGTCAAAGTTGCTCTTCTATCAGCTTGAAGCAGTCGGCCCATTCTCCTCTGACCTCTAGCATCAACAAGGCATTTTCGCCCACAGGACTGCCGCATACTGGATGTTTTTCCCTTTTCACACCATTCTTTGTAAACCCTAGAAATGGTTGTGCGTGAAAATCCCAGGAACTGAGCAGATTGTGAAATACTCAGACCGGCCCGTCTGGCACCAACAACCATGCCATGCTCAAAATTGCTTAAATCACATTTTTTTCCAATTCTGACATTCAATTTGGAGTTCAAGAGATTGTCTTGACCAGGACCACACCCCTAAATGCATTGAAGCAACTGCCATGTGATTGGTTGAGTAGATTATTGCATTAAGGAGAAATTGAACGGGTGTTCCTAATAATCCTTTAGGTGAGTGTATATTCCACTAGTGAAAATTCTTTATAATGATGGAGGAAGACAGTGAGAAGAAAATAAATGTAAACATAGAATGCGTGAGCCATTGACAGTGAACTGATGTCACACAAGTGACAGTTGTGTATTCTGGAAAAATGAGGCGTATTTTGGATCTTGGGAAGTTAAATTGTTCAGCTTTAAATCTCACCTTCATGATTAACCAGATAAATAATAAGAAACAACAACAACAACAACAACAAGGCTACAGCTCACCAAAACAAAGAAAATAATAATAATCTATGGTCCGTTTTTTTGATTTTTTTAAAACATCAGATTAATAACAGATTAGGCCTAGTC
>JACXGM010003605.1:0-41092 GCA_016801145.1 Umbra pygmaea
GCCATTTAAAGCTACGAACATGTCTCTGCATGTTACAACTATAAACTAAGATGTTACTTAAATGTAATAACGTTTACAGTTGCACACACGTTAGCTAACATTAACGATATTGAAACGTATATTTAACTTAATTCTAACTTAACATGACAACAAAACACAACATCTGTTAACGTTACAGCACAGATACCATACATATTCAGAGTTAGTGATTTTTGTTTGATATTCAAAAAGTTTTGTTTGATATTATTGGCACAAATCTGATTCCATATAAGAGCACGTCATTGTGTCATTACGTCAGTGAAAAGGTCCACCTTTGGCGCTGCAATTCAACAGTGGACAGTAGCAATTTTTTTGGCATTTAAAAGTTGAACTTGTATGTACTACTGTTTTAACGAATGTACAGTAATGTTAAACATTAAAGACACTTAACATTTGAAAGCATATTGCCCCGTGATCACTCTGACTCCACTAATTTAACCATTTGTTCATTTTTTTAACGAGCTGGCAAAGTCACGCGCATAGGATTGTGGGTGATTTGGGGGCGCAAATGATACACATTTGAATCCTTTACTGTCTATGGGAAATTCTCAGAACAAAGAACTCAGTCTTTGGTTGAAATTTGGAAGATCCTCGACATTGGAACAGTCCTTCGACAGACTTCGATGACATATAATCCTCTAAATTCCAGCTTTGGAGGATCCTTCCTTGACTTTGAGAAACAGAAAGTGTCTGTTGAATTTCTAAATTTTTAACCCCACCCACTGGTCCACTTTGTCCTGGAAGCAATGTTGATTGTGGTGTACAGGTCAATGGTACAGGCGTGTACACATTACAGTGCCGTACCACTATGGCCTATGTGCCGTACATCATTTTTAAGACATATTTCCGTATACTGTCATGGGTTATTTTGTGTGATCCCAGTTTAAGGTGATGGATGCGGACTGGCGCTGTATTAGAAAAGGGTGTACTGACCTGCTGCATTATGTTTTCCTCTTTTTATTTCCCATTTGCTTTGTTACCTCTGAACTTGCCGGATCCTTCTCCCTCTCGCAGGCCTGTGTGTTCCTGGACCTTTGAATTTACAAATTAAGCACTGTACACCTTTTCAACCAAAGAAAGAACTGGAAAAGTTTGGTTCCGTTGCATATTTTGAACCAGTTCTTTGTGTTTCGACAGCCAAAGAACCAGCTCTCCGCCAAGAAATCTGGTTCTAGAGTGGCACCAACTATTTGCTGGTCTAGAACTGTTGTTTTACCAAGTGTACCTAATGAAGTGGCAGGTGATTGTAGTCAAATCCAAACACTTTACAATTCTAGTGATGGATAGCTGTGCTGTCTATTTACCCGTCTGTGTTACTGCAATTAGCATGATAAAAGCACATTTCCCATAACAGCATACATTTTTAAGTCGTATTCCGTAGGTTGATAACAATGCCAACAACATGTTGTAATAAAGACTTCAACCTTTTAATCTAATGACGGACGAGTTTGGTCACTGAAACTTCAGGCCGTGAAAAACTTCCCTACACATAACACCTTTAATGGATGCATAGATGCTTATGCGTATGTGTTTGTGGAAGGACTAATCATTGCCGAAACTACATCAGTTAGAAATGTATTATAGGTTCCTGAAATTTATATCTTCAACCATCAACACATAAATTATTCACAGAAACAACACCACATGGCCGCAAGCCAAGGCGGAAGAGATTAGAGGCTCGTGACCGGATGCGCGTTCTCGATTATAAACTTTGACGCCTTCATCCGGGGATCTGGAACGAACTCGCTCTCCAACATGGCGGCGCCAGGTGAGGTTTATGTGTGTTAACGAGCTGGGTGTGTTGGGATATTTCGGATGGTATGAGCGACACAATTGAGCAAATGTCTCAATCGAGTGTCTGCAACTTGTCGTGTCAAACAGTGTCAGTGTCCTGTGTAAATAATTGTTTAAAGTAACAGGCTAGTTAGTGGTGGATAAAGACGAAGGGGTGAACGTTAGCTACAGTAGCTAGCTGACTATCGTTATTAAAGCTAACCGAAGCAGCGATTTGATCACTTGAATCATTTCGTAACTATGCTTTCTTTGAACGATCCGAAACTATCGCGATAATTTCATATGTCATCTTTGTGTTGTATCATATATGAATTAGGTCTTAATGTTGTTCCTAAACAACTGCCACATTGTGTCTAGTAGTGGACAATTTACTGTGGTACTCGCATTGCTTAGCCTGATTGCTACTGTATGCTATAGGCGCAAGCGCGTTTCGCGGAGGAGGGGCGGGTGCACTGGCGTGGGGTTCCCAAGGAGTTTCCCACGTGCGCATTCTGGGTCTCAGGAAGCATGTTTGATAAACGATTGTTTAAACTGTACAGTTACCGGACGTTTGTCTTCATGCTGGCATTTACCCCAACTTTTAACCGTCTGGCTAAACAATTCATGTTCCGACGGCGTATTCCTTAGCCACATCCTTAGTCACTGCTGTACTGTAGGCCTTAACTCGAGTAGTCTTCCTCGTCAGCAGTTCTTTGCTGACTAAGCCCGTAAGTGTACTGCCAATACAACTAGCTTGTTAGCACACTTACGTGCCGTATTACCGGTAGTAACGACTTAGCTGCTGTAGCATCCATGGACTCTAGTTGGCTTAATCTGTTGATCATAACTAGGACCGTAAACACCCAGTTGTTATTCGCTAGTTTGCAATACTGACAAAATTACTCGCTTGTAAGGTAACTTGTCTGCATGGGCAAAAATGACTTGCAGGCACTGACTTCAGCCAAAAAATATATAATGCAGTGCCTTGCATTTAGTAGCCTATAGGGATTTTACTCGGAGAATTAGCTAAAGCTACTAGCTCTACAGTTGTGAGGTGTACATTTATGGTGTTTGTTGTCAACCCCCTGCAAGATTACTATCGCCAATATATTGTAAACAGCACATATGTCCCATTGACTACTAGATACCAGTTGTAAACAGACTGTCTGTGTTGAGCTCTACTGTGTGAAAAGAATGTCCTGACAGCTGGGATTTTTACAATGATGCTGCCAGTCCTCTTTGTTTTTCTCCTGTCCACTTCAAACCAAAACAAACTGGCAAATACTGCTCTGTCAGAAGAGCTGGGTCCCAGTGAAGCTCCTGGAATCAGCAGTCAAACATTTTAGTAGCCACATGTTGGACAGTCGATATTTGAATCAAGATGTCTTTCCATCTTGGTCTAGGTTAAGTAACGCAAGACGCCAGAAGATATTCTTCAATAGAGCTGAGTGTTGTTAAAGTGGCAGTTGACATTAAACTGTGACAAGAGAAACCCCTCCCTGTTTTTTAAAAATGTTGTGTTGACAGGGATTGCCTGGCTGGCTTGGATACCACACACATTATGAAGGGGCATTTTCAAGACACTGTCTCCTTATCATAGCCTGCACATTGCTTCTCCCTTATCTGACATACTTCTGAACCGGAGGGGTCCATGCAACAATGCTAATGGACCATTTGTTTGTACACATGATTGCACAAAGGGCTTTAAGCCCTTTTTTTCCTAAACCTATACTGCTGTTTCACTTTTGTGAGTGAATAGCAGTTTGAAAATGACTCACCAGTTTGTCAGGCCCTTCTACTAGCTCTGAATCAATGGCGTATGTGTGTTGCAGACAGTGCAGGGTTTTCAGGGGGTTAGTAGTTTTGGTCAATGGGCTGCATGTAATTGGCTTTATCTTCAAGTCATTATGTCTACAATTGTATATTCTGTGTCTCACAATCACTATTCTTCCACCTGTTTTACTCATCCTGGTTCAGATACAACCTCTAACTGCAGTCCTTGAGACCCAAAACACATCCGGATTAGATCTTTTCCTGTTTATTGTGTTTCCTAGTGTCTAATACAAGAAGTGTCCAGATTTGAATGCAACCGTTCTGAACCCGTTCCCTGTCAGCAGGGTTCTCCAACCCTGGTCCTGGAGCACTACCATCCTGTAGATTTTTTTACTCCAACCACACAAATGTAATCTCATTCAGCTTACCAACCAGCTGATTGTTAGGATCAGATGTGCTAAATTAGGGTTGGATAAAAAGAAATGGCTCTCCAGGACTAGGGATTGAGATGCGTGCCTTACAGCCTAGATAGGTACCTATATGGCAGCTTTCCTTATTTCTTGCACCCATCCTGGCCCTTCAATTCATAATGACAGACAATCTCAGGCTTTGTTTTAGTACAGCTCAGCATTGTATATGACATTGAATCGTCTTTCTCGTTCTCCAGCTAAGAAGAAGGGGAACAAGAAGGGGAAAACCCTGACCCTCACTGACTTCCTGGCAGAGGACAACAGCAGTGGGGGCGGCAACGCTCCTCCGCCCCAACCAAGCTACGTGAAGTCGACCAGCTGGGCCGACGAGACCGACGACCTAGAAGGAGATGGTGAGAGTCGCGGCTGGATGAAGTCATCCATATAAACGTTCCATGATTTCAGTTGTTGGCCTGCAATGTTTCAAAATGTAAAAAAATGTCTTGTGGAAAAGCTAGCATGGTTCTCTTGTCGTGTAGGCCGTCAGTGGTTAGGGAGTCAGACTAGTAATTGGATGGTTGCCGGTTTGATTCCAGAGTGTTCCAAAAGGCCTTTTGCCCTTGAGCAAGGCATTTGACCCTAAGTTGCATCAGGGGATATCCCTCTACTGTAAGTTGTGATGGGTAAGAGTGTCTGCTGACTTAGTAAAATTTAGAATTGAGAGTCATGCCTTATTGATACAATGGCAATCTTTACCCTATTTTGGTCAAATCTGTGGTTTGAAATCCCTGCCACTTTTCATCTCTCTCTCTCTCCTTACAGTGTCTACATCCTGGCAAACAGAGGATAGTTATCGGGGACCAGCCATAGACCGCGCCATCCTGCCGACGGCGCCACGGTCGGCCCGCGAGCCTAACGTGGACCGCTCGCGCCTTCCCCGAAGTCCCCCTTACACGGCTTTCCTGGGCAACTTGCCCTACGACGTTTCAGAGGAATCTATCAAAGAATTCTTCCGCGGCTTAGCGGTATGTTTTTTGTCTTGTCAGACGGCAGCTCTTCAACTGGGGATTGGGTTATAGCTTAAAATTTAAGTAGTATGTTTACATTAGCAAAAGGTTTGCACTTGACTGTGACTGACCCCGGGTGTTTAAAGGATCAATATGACTATCTCTTTGGCTTAGATATAGGTTAATATCAAGATATATAGTTTCAAATCAAGATATATAGGTTCATATCGAGTGCAACTAAACTATAGTTAAATATAGAATCAAAGCAATCCTGTGTCACTACAAACCTGTTTATTTGGTGGCCAGACAGCTGTCCACCAGGCACCAATGGAAGCCCTTGCTGTTCTCTTGTAACAGACAAGTTCAAATGGATGCCAAAAACAACACATCCACAGGGAGCTTCTGTCAGTTTTACAATAACTGATTGAGCAACATTCAGTGGAAATACACCTGATGTCAAATAATCTGAGAAGTGGCCAAGTGGAGAAAAAAAATCTACTTACGTGGTAAAATAACAGTAACAAACGCTGACCTCTGACTAGTAAGGTGCTTTTTCGCACTCTCTTTGACGCTTTCCGGTCTGTGTCTCTTCTCTGACATTAGATCAGTGCAGTGCGCTTGCCGCGTGAGCCCAGCAACCCAGAGAGGCTGAAGGGCTTTGGGTACGCGGAGTTTGATGATGTGGACTCCCTCCTCAGGGCGCTAACTCTCAATGAAGAGGTAAGGATGCCCGGGAGTTTAACGAAGGACTAAACGTTTCTAACTCATAGTGCATCGCTATTAGGAACACAGACCAATGCCTGATGGCCATGTGATGAATTTCTTAGATATTTTTGACCATTTGATGATATTAAACATTTTATTACTACTTACAAAACAAAAATAATCACCGTTTGACGTGTAACATGTAGATGGCTGTGATGTTTCTTAATTTCTAACAGAATCTGGGAAATCGCAGAATCCGGGTGGATATTGCAGACCAGTCGAACGATAAGGGTATGCAACCTCTGTTTTAAGGATATGTTCTTAGCATACTTAAAAAAAAAAACAGTGATAATGATTTAGGGTTAATGGTGTAGTGATAAATGTTACCTACATATCTGAGCTTTCTGTTGTACTCTATGGGTTCATGATGGCCAAGTCTTCTGTCAGTTGACCTGAGCATTCTATCCGTCAACTGTTATTTGCACCAAAATATAGAACCAAATGCTGCTGCATAAAATCTGTGGGAATGTAGATCTATCGAGTTATTGTTAGACTGGATTCTTACTTTACGAAACATTCCCAGTGTAAAATTGTGTGACTGTGTGTTCGGAGAGTAGCCGTTATAAAGACATGACTGACTGTAGCGGAGAGTAGCCGTTATAAAGACATGACTGACTGTAGCGGAGAGTAGCCGTTATAAAGACATGACTGACTGTAGCGGAGAGTAGCTTTTCCAATGGACCTTCAGTTTCTTCATGTCATCTTCCTCCTTCCATCCTAACCCCTCCTTACATACTACACCCTCACCCAGAGGGCAGAGACAATGGTCAGATGGGTGGACGAGACAGGATGGGCCGGATGGGGGACATGGGGGGCCCGGACAAGACAGACAGCGATGACTGGAGGGCCCGTCCCCCCTCGGACTCTGACGACAGACCCCCAAAGAGAGAGGAATCCGCTTTCGGTGAGTGGCTTTGTTTTTCCCATCAAATTTCAGCTTTTTTTTACCCACACTACAGCTGGTTCCATGCGAGCATGGCTAACTACCGGTTTTGGCAAGAGGCTCGCATGCATCTTTTAAAGCACCTTGCTAAAACTGCCAGAGCAACGCATCACAGCTTGGCTCTTGCTGGGAATTAATCAAGGGTACATCAAGGAAAGAGCACAAAAATAATTTGTGTCCTTTCCTAAATATTGATTTGGATTTTATTTTTGGGATTTCCTGAATTCCATGATGAGAGTTTCTTTTAAATCTCAGGGTCAAGGGATCGCTACGGAGACCGTGACGGGCCACGGCGGGACAATGATAGGGATCGTGGATTCGGAGGTGACCGTGATAGAGACCGTGGATTTGGTGGTGACCGTGATCGAGACCGTGGATTTGGTGGTGACCGTGGCTACGGTGGCGGCAGAGATCGCTACGACGACCGTGATCGAGGAGGTGAGAGCGGAGGTGAAACCCCTGCTCAAAACGTATCAACAACACACTGCAGAACTTTAACTATGTCTCTTATTTGTAAATATTTATCCATCTGTCAAGATGTCATAAGTGATCCACCCCAGTGCCTTTCCAAACTTGTCCTTTTGGGGTTTGAAGTTCTTTATCTGACTAGTTGCAGTTGACAAATTAGACTTTCCCCAACTTGGATCGATGTATTTTTCTCGTGTTCTGTGCACTGTAACGACACTAAGCTGAAACGTGTGGACATCCTGTCTGAATCCTCTGTGTTCCCCTGCAGCCTTCGGCTCCCGCAGGGATGATGGTGGGCGACGTGCCTTTGGCAGCGGGTACCGCCGTGATGACGATGGCGGCGGTGGTCGCTACGGGGACCGTGATCGTTACGGCGGAGACAAAGAGGATCGATATGAGCGACGGGAAGAGCGACGTGAGGAGAGAGGTGAGGGTAAATTACCCTCTATCTTTTTTATTACAATTTTATTCTGGGTTGACCTTAACCGCTAGACCACTATTACCTCTGCTCACTTGTCCTGAAATCCCCCCTCAAATAATAAATGTTTTATGACATGATAATATGGAAACTTCTCCCTTTCTTTAAAGGTGTTGAAGGTTTAAATAAATGAAATGACAAAATGCGATGTCTGTAACCATCATTACCCTCCATCCACGCTGACACAGGTGGTCCCACACAGAGGCCCAAGCTTGTCCTGAAGCCACGCAGCACCCCTAAGGAGGAGACGCAGGCCGGCACTGGTGGTGGCGGCACTGCCCCTACTGCTCCGGCCACCGCCCCGACCGCCAGTCGAGCCTCCATCTTCGGAGCTGCTAAACCTGTGGACACGGCGGCCAAGGAGCGGGAGGTGGAGGAGAAGCTTCAGAGACAGCTGGAGGAGGACAAGTCCAGAGGCTTCGATAGGAAACCACGTGACAAAGACAGGTGGGACAGCCTAGGAAGTCGAGGGGCTTCGATAGGAAAGTCGAGGGGCTTCGATAGGAAAGTCGAGGGGCTTCGATAGGAAAGTCGAGGGGCTTCGATAGGAAACCACTCGACAAAGACAGATTGGGTAGCCAGGGAAGCTACAATGATGTTTAATCCGTCTTTTCACCTATGGGGAGTTCTATTGGATTGAGGTCAGGTGACGTACTTTGCCACAATCACTTTCACCCTGTTCTTCCTACCATGCATTTTTCATTTTACTTCCCCCTTGCGACGCCATAATACAGTTTAAATGCCATCAGTTCCAAAAAAAATGAACCTTCGTCTCAACTGACCAAAGTATGGAGTCCCAATATTCGTACACTTTTTCAACATAAGCCCTGGCAAATGCTAAACAGGCTTGTTTGTGAATGGGTTTTAGCAGTGGTTTCCTTAATGGACGACACCCTTGCATGCCACTCCTGTGCAGCATATGTCTTATCGTGTCACGTGAAACAGTCACCCCAGTTTGGCTTACTACAGCTTTAGCTAACTGGATGAACTTGCTGATTTTCCTCAACTGTTCTTAGGACAATGCTCATTTTCTGGTGTTTTCCAGGACATCCACAAGACATCTCAAAATGCTTGCCACAAGTCCATCCTTTTTCAATTTTTGAATAACTTTGTTTCTACTGTATTCCGACTGATAAGCGATGCTTTATTCATTTTCTACTTTTTTTAAGTAAAGCAATTACTTTCTCAAGACTTGATCCAATGTGGTGCCATAATTGTCAGCATTGTTTGGGAGGAGAGTGTATAGTTTAAATACCACCCTTAATTGTCAGTCATCTTGCAGCCACCTCTGTGATTGGTTAGACTCATCTGTTGTTGAATTTAAGTTAGCATTTTACTGAGTTTTATTCCTAAAAGCTCCATTGGGGTGTACTCATTTTTGAACCATGGTCATAAATCACTTTGTTAATAAACTTTGGGTTTTGTACTGACTAATCTCATTTGCAACCAGTAAACCAGAGTTGCTGGAATATTCTATAGGATCCCATGGAAAGTATTGATTCTGAAGTGATCAATGTTTTTTGAGACATCTGTTGGGGTTAGGTATGTTCCGATACCAACATTTTGACTTCGATACCGATACAAGCTTTGGTATCTAGTTAGGGATCGTTAGTGAACAGAACTGTAATTACACCTGCAAGGTTGGTAGTTTCCCAGGTTTTTACAATCATATCTGTAGTGAAGGCACATGGGGGTGTGGCATGATAGATTTTCTATCATGGTCAAACCTTTTTTGTTTTCTGTATTTAGAGACCCAAGCTGGAGAAGTGAGGAGCCCCCTGCAGGGCGCTCCCGCACAGGAAGTGAGTCATCACAGCCCGGAAGTACATCTGGAGGGAGAGGTAAAGGGTCAAGCTTATTATGTAACTTTTTTATCTATCTTTATTACTTTTATTTGTCTAATTTGTTGTCCGTACTGTTAAGAACAATTCTTTGTAAAACTATTTGTTTTTCTTAGCTAATTTAGAATAATTATCCAATATGTACAGTTCTGGTCAAAAGTTCTGAGAATGTCACAAGTATTGTTCTCCAATAAGTTGGCTGCTTTAGTGTTCTTAGATCTTTTTGTCAGTAGTTACTCTGGTATACTGAAGTATAATTACAAGCATTCCATGAGTGTCAAAGGCTTTTATTGACAATGATATTAAGTTTGTGCAAAGAGTCCATATTTGCAATGTTAACTATTCTTTTCAAGACTTCTGCATTCTACCCTGGCATGCTGTCAATTAACTTCTGGGCCTCTTTCTCACTGACAGTTTGTCAGAATTTGTGGGTTTTTGTTAGTCCACCTGCTTCTTGAGGGACTACTTTCTGGGGAGTTTCTTCACCATGAACCCAAAAGGTTGATGTTTTGTTCCCTGAGCCACTTAGTTATTACTTTTGCTATATGGCAAAATGCTCCATCATACTGGAAAATGCATTGGTCATCACCATACTTGTCATGGATGGTTGGGAGAAGTTGCTCTCAGAGGATGTGTTGGTACCATTCTTTATTCATGGCTGTGTTCTTCGGCAAAATTGTGAGTGAGCCCACTCCTTTGGCTGAGAAGCAACCCAACACATTTAGGGTGGAACGGTACACAGAAGTCACAGTTCGGTTTATACCTCGGTTCAGATGTCACGGTTCAGTACGAGTTCGGTACAATGGAGGGGAAAAGCTAAAAAATGCAGAAGGCAATTTTTTTATTGTGAATGTCTCAAGCTGTACCATCTAGTCATGCAGTCTCTCCCCTGACCACATCTGGGTGATTGCGTTGGATGTCTGTTTGGCATGTTAGATGTATTTTCCACTAGCATACCGAACATCTGCTGAACAATGCTGACACACAGTCCTCATCTTATTTACCACTATCGCATGTACTACTGTAACCGATATATACAATCTATGACTAGCTAACTGGAAAACCGTAGTTTTCCCGAACTTGCGATCTTAGAGGTCAGCGGGTCCTCTCTCTTGTGGGTCGCCACCACTAGCCATACTTGACCTTAGTACTGCTCTCTGACGTACTCACCGATCCGTCGACCTGACAAAAAAACTGCATACATAGGTGGGGCTCGGCTACTTAGCTTCAGAGCTAAGGCGGGGCTACAGATTAGGTGTTCATAAACAACCTGCGTTGCGTATCTAATGGTAGTTCCGCATTACATAAATTCAACTTGGTGCAATTTAATATATTTTTACAGTGTATTCCATGTAAATTCATGCACCGAACCGTGACACCGGTACCATTTCCGTTCAATACGAATACATATACCGTTCCACCCCTACAACACAAAAAGGATGCTTTACTGTTTGCATGACACAGGACTGATTGTAGCGCTCACCTTCTCCAGACACAGTGTTTACCTGATGGCCCAAACAATCTGAAAGGGGATTCATCAAAGAAAATGACTGTACCCCAGTCCTCAGTAGTCCAAACCCTGTACCTTTTGCAGAATATCAGTCTGTCCCTGATTTTTCTTTTTGTACTTTTTCCCCTTGGAGAGAAATGGCTTCTTTGCTGCCCTTGATGACATCCGGCCTTCCTCCAAACGTCTTCGCCTCACTGTGCGTGCAGATGCACTCACACCTGCCTGCTGCCATTCCTGAGCAAGTTCTGCGCTGGTGGGGCCTCGATCCCACAGATGAACTTTAGGAGACGGTCCTGGCACTTGCTGGATTTTAGCGCCCTGACATTTTCTTCAATTTAACCTCGCTCCTTGAAGTTCTTGATGGGCTGATAAATGGTTGATTTAGATGCAGTCTTACTAGAAGCAATATCCTTGCCTGTGAAGTCCTTTTTGTGCAAAGCGATGATGGTGCGTGTTTCCTTGCAGGTAACCATGGTTGACAGAGGAAGAACAATGATTTCAAGCACCACCTTTCATTTTTTTAAAGCTTCCAGTCTGTTATTCTACCTCAATCAGCATGACAGAGGGATCTCCAGCCTTGTCCTCATCACCTGTGTTAATGAGACAAGCACTGACATGATGGCAGCTTGTCTTTTGTGACAGGGCTGAAATGTAGTGGAAATGTTTTTTCGTGATTAAGTTAATTTTCATGGTGAAGAGGGACATTGCAATTCATCTGATCACTCTTCATGATATTCTGGAGTAAATGCAAATTGCCATCAACACTGCGGAAGCAGACTTTGAAAATTAGTATTTGTGGCACTCTCAAGATGTACAGAACTGTAGAAATGATCATAAATAACTTATAACTACATAATTAGCTAGCGATTGCAACGTAGATGCATCCAGGCAAGTGCATGCGTACAGTGTGCATGTGTGTTGACGCAAACCGGAGAGAGAGTATGCCAGGAACGAATGTAATGTTGTTTGTCTTATTACAGTACATGTACTGTAATAGTTATCATTGACTCAGAGGTGCTATAAGTGAGCTAGCTAGTGTTGAAGTAAGAATACAAAACCTTTAAACATGTGCGTTTTTTGCTCTTCCAACTTATTAATAAAAAATGTATTCAGAAGTTCACCTGTTTGATGCTGTAGCATGTCCCTTCCCATAACTACTATTTATTTCTGTCATTTTTATTCCATTTATCATTGATTAGCCATAATTTATCTCCAATAACTTGAAATTTGACCTGTGAATTAAATTGAAGTGCCAAGTCATGACTCTTGGATTTCAGTCATCACCCCATGTATAGAATAGCTGGGGGGTTCAAACATGAACAGTAAATGCAAAATGCCGGCAGATGCTGAAAACATCTTAAAGCTACCATCCGCGACCTTTTTTAATTGCAAAAACATTTTTAGGCCTCAGATTTTAGTTTGGGTGTGTGGTGTATGTCAGTGGTTTTCCAACTTCTCCTCGGGGACCCCCAGACATGACACAGTTTAGCTGTAGCCCTGAACCATCTGATCAGATTCACTAATAAACAACATGTTGGTTAGTAGATAAGTTGAATCTGGTGTGCTAGCTCAGGGGTAGATTAAATACATGGACTGGCTGGGGGTCCCCGAGGAGAGGATTCAGAACCACTGGTGTATGTGACCTGAAATTTGTGGCGTAATAAAATAAGGCAACCAAGGCTCTGTGAGGTTTTGCAGCTGAGGGCCTGCACAATCATGATTGGGGGAAGATTATGCTAAAATGGTGTCTTCAGTGTCCAAACGCTCAAGTGTTATTAAAAGAAAATGTGATGTTACACAGTGATAAACAGTCAACTGTCACAACGTATTTGCTGTGTGTTGCAGTCATCAGATTTGAAATAAGTACATATTTTCAAAATTAAATTGGTGATGTGAAACATGAATGGTTAGATCCTTCTACCTACAACCAAAACTGAAAGAATGAGTGAAAAGAAGGATGGCTGACAACATGCTATTGACAATTTGTGTTCAAAACAATTAAAAGGCAAGGAGCAGAGAATTCCTCCTCAAACCAGAACCTTCTCTCCACAGTCTCGCGGCGCAGAGAGAGCGAGCGCTCGGTGGAAAACGATGTGTTCAGCGGCAAGGAGGACGAAACCTCCTCCCCCGGGGCCCGCCCCCCATCCGTCAGCTCCTCCTCCAAGGAGCCCCTCAAGGTGATGCCCGCCCCGCCTCCCAAGGAGAACGCCTGGGCGAAGCGCCCAGTGGTGAGCACCGGGTCCAGCGATGGCGAGAGACGCGCCCCTGTCTCTCCAAGTGATGCCGCACCTCCTAAATTGAGGTCAGAATGTGCTTTTATTTGTTTGAATTAGCATGCTGCAATTTGAGTTCTGATTGGTTGATAGCCATAGTGTTTGAGACTGTATACCATGGGTATGACATTAGTTTAATTGCTCTACTTGTGTTTGTAACCAGTTAATAACGGCATTCTCAAGTGATCACAGGTGTTTGGTATTATTTTTAAGTCAATTAGCAGCTGCTCTGGCAGCTCTTATCAACTGAAGTACACAGGACCAAATGCCAATATACTGCAGTTGTTTGTGCCTATTAAAAGCCAGGGTATGTTGGTAATTTACCACAGCATATATATGTCTTGTGTCGATGTTGCAATATTATCAACAGCCTGTCTTGTGATTTAGGCTCAGAATTTCTTAGTATAATGAGTTGAATGTATGACCCTTTTCTCTCTTTAGCTCAAGTTCTGCAAATGAACGAGGATCTGGAAAAGGTAAGAAACTCTTCAGCCAGATAACGTGTGTCTGTGTGTTTTTTGTTTTGTTTTTTGTCCTGGTCTAAACCAGAGTGGAACTGCTGGATTTTGAGGTGTTACCTGAATGTTTCCCAGTGGCTCAAGCAGAGGAGCTGGGCGAATGTCTGCATTTGGCTCAGAACTCCACCAATTTACTCACGTGGAATGGAAATAGTGTAGAGACTGCCTTGTTCTGTTCCTGGTTCATCTCTCCTGTTGGTTCTTCAGTGCCTATTCATAGGTTCTGTTCCTGGTTCATCTCTCCTGTTGGTTCTTCAGTGCCTATTCATAGGTTCTGTTCCTGGTTCATCTCTCCTGTTGGTTCTTCAGTGCCTGTTCATAGGTTCTGTTCCTGGTTCATCTCTCCTGTTGGTTCTTCAGTGCCTATTCATAGGTTCTGTTCCTGGTTCATCTCTCCTGTTGGTTCTTCAGTGCCTGTTCATAGGTTCTGTTCCTGGTTCATCTCTCCTGTTGGTTCTTCAGTGCCTGTTCATAGGACTCCATTTTGCAACAGTAAAATACCGGTTAAGGAGTTTTGGATTAAAACAAAAGTAACCTAAATTCCAATTCATCTAGTTCTCCTACTCATCCATTTGAAATAAATATTTTATAAAAATTAGGCACTTCCCTCCAATCTCTACAGTGGTGACGAACTAACGGCTCAATCTGTCACTAAAACCCAGGAGAGAGTAGACATGAGGAACAGAACACTACAACCCTGGTCTAAAGCAAGAGTGTGGAAACCTTGGCTTTATGTGTTTACAAAGTCTGCTAGTTTCCCATTGATCAAATGACAGCCAACAGTTATGGTCTGAAAATAACAACACTTTCAGGCTTGTTTGTGATAATCACTGGTGTAACTGGGCTGTTTACAGATGTTGGCATGGCCATGGAAATCATGGTACCACCCTATGACCTTTAAGACAAGGTGTTTCCCAGGTCCGGGTTGTATTCAAGATCACAAAAATTAACTTCTTTTAACAAAAGTTGGTTTACGACCACAAACATCTCTGTCTTGAACACAACCCTGGGTCACAGGCAGTGTGCAATATGCATTGTCCTTGTGGAGGTTAGAGTTCCAGCCAGCATACCCCCCCTAAATCCTCCCTGTTTGGGCTCTCCCTTCCAGACGAGAATAAAGTGGACGGGGTACGCCGGGACCGGGGCCCCCCACGGGGGAGAGGGGGGGCTGCGGGCCCTGGAGCAGGGCGGGGCCGAGGAGAGGGGGCCCACAGAGAGCGACGAAGGGAGGAAGACAGGTCAGCCCTCAGAAACAAAGAGCATTAGTGAAACAGGCAGTGTATTCAAGCCAGGGCACCTCTAAAGGCTGGTTAATGGTTAACGAGGTAACTGTTGTTAGTGTACAGATTGTTTTAACTTCTGTTGCAAGGACAGACTTTATACGGAAAGAGTGTAATTCTCTAATTAGTGTAAAGACGTGGCTCAAAGCAGTGTGAAGTTTTTCCGTCATTTGATTTAAAGACGGGGTAGTAATGTTTTTTTGTATAACAACAGTGAAAAGCAGAGGCTAGAGACTGCAATGTTGAGTGAAACAGAAAGGGAACGATCAGCCGAGCTGGGGCTTGAACTCAGGTCGCCAGGGGATTGCGTGGTGTTGTCATGATCTTAAACCGCTATACCAAATTTAGTTTAACTCTTCCCAAGATCTATTTTATATTAAAATTCATACTGTCCTCTGATTTGCTTCGTATCACGCCGCACTCTCATCAAGGACGTTTCATGCCAGCACACAGTTGATAAAAGATGATGCATTCCTCTGGCCAACAACCACCATGTTGCTTGCAGTCTTCACAACCTACCTAGACTGATTTGAAATGCTTTAATGATGGGGATTATATCCTGTAGTTTCTATCTATGATTGGTCATGTCTGGTGAGACGTGTGCAGCTTCTGTCCAATGGACTCCTTTCATTTTTGTTGTAATAAGCTGCTTGAACACAGTTCTTGGTTGACAAGTTCTGTTCAGCTTCAAGTGCGATTCGTATTGACCAAGTTAATTTGAAGATCGCATCAGGGATTCCCTAATTTCATCAAACAGTTACGACTTCTGAGCGTTGTTGTCGGATGAACAAGTGTGACCTAACACACGTTGATCTCATTGCCTCCTGGTTGCGTTTTCGTGTCCAATGAATCGGAATGCATTGTTTTTGATGCTTAACAGGGAGTTCTTCAACTCTCACAAACCTGTGGAGGTACAGTTGGATTTCCTAAAATGTAAGGGTTAAAGAAAATAACAGCCATCTATTGGCCTTTGTGAGGTTACAATAGACACCTCAATGAAGATTTCAGGTATTACTAGTGCCATTCTAAATAAATATTACTAGATCAGGATGAAAAAGGCATTTAGTTGAGTAACTGCAAGCTCCAGTTCAAATATGTTGTCATAACGTGAGAACAGAAGCAAGAACCAGGTAGCCTCTTCTACATTTAGATAATTTAAGACTCTGGGTTTTGAAGATCACGGGGTTCCAATATGGTGGCTCAACAAATTCAGAATTCACTGAACAGTTCAGGCTTCTCTTAACCAAATGTGGAAGTCTCGGAAGTTGTTGTTCCAGAATGGCTGGTTCTCGGTTAAATGTTTAAGCTAAGTGAAGTGCAGGTTGGTTGATCCGTAACTCCCGTGTGCTCTCAGCATGTACCGGTCCCCTTGACAAAGTGTGATTGAGTCAAAGGTTAGAGCACAATATTTTATTAGTTTGAAAAGAAAATTGCCACTGCTTACAACGATTATCTAGATGTTTTCTCCTAAATATTTTTAGATTATCTTCTGCACGATGTATTTCTGCTTTCATGGGGTTACAATTTCATTGTTTTATCCTGTAAAGAACATGGATAAATTGATAAAACATTCATATATTGGCAGTGCAATTGCAAATATGTCTTATTGTAGGCTAATACAATTAGCCTATGTTATTTGCTGCCAGTTTTCCAATCAGAGGTTATAAATAAATATGCCTTCTATAATATAAGGTGATACTTATACCTATTTAGGCCTCTGGGTTAAAACATTTAATCACTGGCGCTGTTGGGATAAAGTGAGTCCCCCCTCTGCACTGTTTCTTTCTCTGAGGTGTCTAGATTCGTATTTTTCTAGAGGTTGGGCCCACCCTCTTAACATCATTAGACATCACTGTACAACTCTGGTTTAACAGTTCTGGCAACCATACTTCCTCCACTTTAGCAAACCAGACATCACTCAATTTGGTGGGAATTCGCTGTCTGATGCTAGGTAGGGAAATCTACCATAGCAGTGAGAAATGCCATTGGTTTTCAGGCTAACTGCGCTAAGACAGTGATTCTACTTAGACTGTAGAATATTGTTTATATTATATGCACACGTTCAGTCTGAAATGGGGAGCTTAAACTAGCTTGTAGTTTCAATTTATTTAGTTACCACAATGCAATGCAAAGTTTTTATAGTCTTGAGTGAAACCACATTGGGTTACATTTGAAATATATGCTTTGATGACGTTGGCCAGATAAATTAGTGAATAATTATAATTAAAAAAAATATATATTTATTCCAATAATAGGTTCCATTTTTAAAGCAGCCTGATATTTGTAGAGACAGGCAATTCTAATGGAATATGATCTAATTGGCTGATATGCTCTGATTTATTTGTATGGATACAATAACATCAACCTAGTTGAAAGCAGGTTTTGTTTAGCACATTCGTTATGGTTTCTGATCAGCTTTTACTTAAGTCTTGCTGTAGCCGTAAACACAGCTTGATTAAGTTCTCGTTTGAGTCACTAATCCTTTTTTCTGGGGACACTCCTGTCACAATACCACCAAAAACATATTTTAATTTGAATTAATTTCAGTTTGTTTTGTTTTAGTTTTCCCATTTTTCTTCCCTCACAATTTGTCATGTCCAATAGCACTTTTAAACCTCGTCACATTTGCAACCCCACACAAGTGCAGCTTTGTCAAATCGATCGTATGCTTCCACCAAGCACGTGTTGCTAAGCTTCCAATGCTTATTACACTCGTTATTCAACGTTGAATTCTTAAGCTTGTACATGTATGGGAGGTTTACATATTTGCCAACTTTACAACCGTGATTGAATTCACAGGCGCCTGACCTACACAAGGAGACGTTCGGGAGCAACGTGTGAAGGTTATTGTGTCTGAATTTTCCATCTACCCTGTGCAGCAAAAGCCCGGGCACAGTCGGAATGCTGCCATCAGGATTCGAAACCTGGCCACCGTGATGCAGCTGTGATATTTTATTGGACTGGTTACCAAGAAAAGTAAACCTGTACCAAAATATTGTATCTGGATGAAATATTGTAGTTTTTGCCTCTGATGTTCTGCATTTCAAAACAAATCCCATAGTCTTCTTGAAATCATTGTGGTTACTCTTTGGGTGTGGCATTTAATGGAATTGGCAGGGTTTTATATAATTAAAATGAATGTGGTTTAAGTACAGATGTTGTTCCATTTTCCTCAATTCTTGACCTCGAGTATCTCCTGCTTTTAAAAAAACGTAAGCTCCTCGTGTGCATATTAAGGTTGATGTTTACTGTAGCTGGTGTGCCCATGTATTTTAGATCAGGTATGTGGGATGTTAAAAGTAAGCTATCCAAAGAGTGGTGCCAAAACACTCCTGATTGGAGGATTTTAGTAACTGTTAACCAGCCATTAGAGGATAATCAAGATTCTGTGGGTGTGAATAATTTATCAGTTATCATCAGAATTTATTGAATCTACTTGAATTAGATTGGTTTGGTGTGATACATTTGAGCTTTGTGCTAGAAACTTGAGACCTAGCCGGACCATTTAACTTAGTGTTCATTCTGATTGTAGAAGGGATAACAGAAGAGACCGAGACTCAAGACCAGCTCCAGAGCCAAAGAAATATGAGGAGTCTCCCACCCCCGTGAGTCCTGGTGTCACCTCACCACCCCCCCCGTCCTCACAAAATATTTATCTTACCCGATACCAACCCACCTTCCTAGAGCTGAGTTTTTAAGGATACTGCCAGCCCCCTGCCAGTCTTTTATTTCAACTGTGCCACAAACTGTTCAGTCATTTACACCGTCATCAGTCTTGTTCTAAATCTGTTCATGCTGCCATCTTTTCACAGTACCTCTGATCCACTATCTTCAGTCCTTGTTTGTTCGTTTTTCTAAAACTGTAAACATTTTGGGAAAAGGCCGGGCCCACTTCAGAATGTGTCCTGCCTGATAGATAGATAGTTATATAACTATCTATTTTTTTTTCAAACTGTTTAGAACACCCAGGAATTTGCCTGTGTTTTGATAGTTTGGTGTCTTCATTTGCCAAGGTGGCATTAAATTGATCAGAGATTTGTAAAAACATAATTATTGATGAGCTAACGTTTTTGATATCAGGACACAGATTTAAATACTACTGCTCATTTGGCTGTGCTGTTCTGTGAATAATAAATTACAAATCAGATCTTCCCAACAGTGATCATTGGTAATATCTTTGATACAAATAAATACACACACACCAATTGAATGCCATCTTGGTGAATTTCTATCAACAACAACAAAATCCTTAGGTGTTCTGAAACGTTTGACTGGTAATGTATATGCATACACTTGTATGCAAAAGTTTTGGCACCCATGACAATTTTCATTTATAACTAATTGGGTGCACAAGCAATTTCATTTTGATCTATGAAATAATTGAAGTACACAGTGATAATTTGGTAGTGAAATGAGGATCATTGGATTAACAATGTGCAATATGGATCAAAAAGCTATCGCAGAGATTTAAGCTGTCAAGTGTCCACTGTGAGGAACATAGTGAGGAAATAGAAGACCACAGGCACAGTTCTTAAGGACAGAATTGACAGGCCAAGTAAAGTATCGGATAGGCAAAGGATGGTGAACGGTCAAAAACAGCCAACCTACAACGTCTTGCTGCAGTTGGTGTCACTGTGCATTGTTCAACAATTCAGTGCACTTTGCACAAGGAGAAGCTGTACAGGAGAGTGATGCAGAAGAAGCCTTTTCTGTACACATGCCACAAACACTCACTTGAGGTATGCAAACGCACATATGGACAAACCAGCTTCATTTTGAAAGGTGCTGTGTACTAAAGAAACAAAGATGGAGTTATTTGGTCATAACAATGTTCCAAAATACCTTCATCCAGAATCCAGACACTCATTACAGGAAATAGGAGGTTTCTAGAGGCTGTTATATTTGCTAAAGGAGCCTCAACTAAATATTGATGTGATATTTCTTTTGGGGTGCACAAGTTTATGCACTTGTCTAATTTTGTTTTGATGCATATTGCACATTTTCTGTTCATCCAATAAACCTCATTTTGTTCCTGAAATATTACTGTCTTTCAGTGATTTGATATTTCAAAATGAAATTGCTGAGCCAAACACCCAATTATTTATAAATGAAAATCATGGAGATGTTCATGGGTGCCCTAATCTTTTGCATACAACTGTATGTAGTAGTTATGCATACAGTGCTGTGAGGAAGTACACCCTACACATTTTGTTTTTAAATGTGCATCGTTGACCTTTTTGAACATTTTACAGATTTGGTCTAATGGTTAATTTTATTCATTTTTTCTTAGAGCTAGGGCATAAAGTGAACACGTGCATGGTTTGAATATATGCCAGCAATTAGGATGGGACCCAACCAAAGTTTCAGTTGTTTTCAGTGGCCTCTTGGTAAACTTGTGCTCTAAAGAGTTGAATTGTACAGTTCGCTTATATTTGATAGTGGTGCATATTATTCAAGTCATTCCTATTTTCTGAGGTGTGCATGCTGTGTGGTGATCCTCAATTTTTTGGCTTTAAAAATACATGTTTTTATGGCTTTATAAATTAATTATGGCTTTTAAAATACATGTTTTTGCTGGTACAACAGCATGCCTTTTGGACCAAAAAAACGAGATACTCTGCTCAGTACAGATTTGCTGTCCTATCCTATAGTCAATAATACATTTTCAGCAACCGATCGGTAGTCCCTCCAACTTCCCCTTACCAGAGCTTTTGCACGGATTACTGCTTGAAGCAGGCATGACCAGAGCTCTCTCCAAG
Organism: Umbra pygmaea; assembly: GCA_016801145.1. Classification (NCBI taxonomy): domain Eukaryota; kingdom Metazoa; phylum Chordata; class Actinopteri; order Esociformes; family Umbridae; genus Umbra; species Umbra pygmaea. The sequence continues at coordinate 20,838 of JACXGM010003605.1, forward strand.
AGCAGATACCTGTGGATGGAGAGGTGAAGTCCCAGGTATACTTGTTTGGAGGCTGAATGAACCACTGATACCAATGAAACTAATTCTTCTCTGCTTTATTTTTACTTTTTTCTTAGTACACTTAAGGGCTGAGGCTGGTGAAATAAACTAGCAGCTCTGAAGTGTTGTGGCTGTTTTGGGTTTTTGTTCTTCTGCTCATTCTAGCAAAAACAGTGGGAATTATTACAACCATGTTCTTATTTGTCAAAACTGAAGCTACTGGACTCTGCTGGCCAGGTGGCTTGGTACATTGTTTTTGTGATGAATACACCAAGCAATATTCTGTATCTATATATTAGAGATTGTTCTTACGGTGACACTGTCATTACAATCCATCCAAATTTGAAACTCGAAATGCACAAAGATTTTTGTGACAAATGTTCATGTAAAAACTGCATAATATTTTTGATTGAATGACAGTTTCTGCAAACCTTAACTCGCAATGGCTGTAATGGGATTGACCTGCCTGAGTTTAAAAACTGGCCAGGCAAACTGTCAGTATTATGGGCTTAGTAATACTTAGACGGCTCAAACATGACACAGATGTGGGCATGGACTTACGAAATATTGACAATGTGGAATAACAATAACAACTGGTTTCTCAATGACAATCTTCCAAAAACTATAGGACATGTTTATGTGACTTAAAAGAAAATCAGAAAAGGCATTTTAGATGGGACATTGATTTTTTTACACTATGCAGTGCATATTTGTTATTTGAGCAGGAATTGCAATGAGAACATGAGCTGTACTTCCGGTGTTTGTCAAAGGTGAGTGCCGGTCCGTCTTAGATCGTGCTTTTGTGTGTAATAGAAAGCCCTGCCCATTGACAAACAACATCTGTTAGGGACAAACTGCCCTATACAATGTTTACTCTACGTGTTTCTGCAGAAAGCAACTAATGAGACCAATTTATAAACCACTATAAAACAATCATTATCCATGATTATCCATGATCTGTTAATGGTTGGTAGTAACGTTCATATTTTCCCTGACATGGAGCCTCAAATAGAAACACATTAAACAGCCAATTAACAATAAATAAGGACATGTGAAGTGTTGGTCCTTTGTTTCATGCACTGAAATAGAAACTCCAATAATGTAAACATATAAAGCTTATAGCATTTTGTTTACTTACAGTATATTCACTAAACATTTTCCTTTGAACTCTCATTTTAGCAGGTGTGGCATATCAAGAAGCTGATTGATGCATTTGTAAATTAGTTATCCAACTTCAGGGGGAAATGTTCAATACCCAGTTTAAATCACACATTGGAAGAGTGTGCTATTCCTATCCCGCTTATCTATGCTGGACTAATGTATGATATTGTAGAGGTGTGCAGTTTGCTGCCTGATGTCAGCGTTGTGAATAGTGTGGAAGCGGTGTCATGCTATAGACATGTTAGAGATTTTATTTATGGCAAAAATTCCTGGATGATAACTCATGAGCTCCATATTTCTCAGAAATTCACCGTGTAGGTTCATGATTGCGATGCTCTATTCAAACATAATTCCGCATTTCACTTCCTGCCAGTATGCAGCAGATTTACACTACATTTGAAGAAGAGTGGGACAAATTCCGTAAGCACCAAGTTACATCCTGAGCTTTATGCAAATGGAGACCACACCAGGGTAAAGGGTAAATTGGCTCAACAAATCTAGGGTTCCTTGAACATATCTGGCTTTTCTTAACAGATGTTGGGATCCCGGATGGTTTTTGTTCCAGAACTGCTGGTGTTTGTTTAAATTGTTAAGCTAAGGGAAGCGCAGATTGAGTTAAGACTTGCGTTCATACAGAAGTTCTCAATGTCCTTGAAATGATGACAGAACTTGATGGTATCAAATATAATAAAGAAATTAGAGCCCTATTGTAGTAGTTTTGGAAAAATATAAATGTATCATCTACCACAATTATCTACATGTTTTCTCCGATAATAATTGTATGATTTATTTAGTTTTTAATCGTCTGCCTAGATCTGGTTATGCCAGCGGTTCCAAATCCTCTCCAGGAGAACCTCTGGCTGTGCCACAAGTTTTGCTGTAGCCCTGAACTCGTACACCAGATTCATTAATCCAAGGGCTTTTTAATTAGTAGACAAGTTAAATCAGGTGTGTTCGCTCAAAGGTAGTTGAAATACTAGTCTGGGTACTTCAGGAGCGGGCTGGTAACAACTGGGTTATGCAATAGGTGTACTATTGCAATTGTGACATAATGGCTAATAAAATGGACATTGTAGGCTTGACAATGAATTCATTAGCATTCCAAAAGTGCTCTCATGAATGAAAGATTGTTAATGGGAAACAATGACAATTCTGTATGTACCTAAATTGTTTGAGGTAATTGACTGTCGCTCGTCATATATTGCAATACAGTTTATAGTCAAAGCAAAACTGTCAGAGAGTCTTTTGAAAAGGCTGTGGGCTGGAATATAACCAATCTCCATTGGAGATGACCTCAGTCAAATGCATTACAGAAAATGATGAATCCCACTTTTTCACAAGTCTTACATTGCTAGATATAAACACTGCTAAAAAAGTAAGGGAATGTGCAGTTATCACAGTATAACACTAAGTCAATTAAACACAAGGGATCTCAATCTGTCCAGTTAGGAAGCATAAGTGATAGAATCAATATCACATGTTTTGGTGTAAATTAAAGTGACAACAGGTGCACTGGAGAGGCAACAGCTAGACAACACCCAAAAAGCGGTGTGGTTTTGCAGGTGGTGGCCACAGACAATTGCTCTCTCCTTATACTTCCTGACTGATTTTGCTAGTGTCCTTGTCATTACTGGTAGCATGAGGTGGTACCTGCAGCCCATTCAGGTTGCAAAGGTAGTCCAGCTCTTCCAGGATGGCACATCCATACATGCCATTTCAAGGTTGGCTGTGTCTCCCAGTACAGTCTCGAGAGCATGGAGGAGATACCAAGAGATGGGCTGTTACACGAGGAGACCTGGACAGGGCATCAACCCAGCAGCAGAGCTGATATCTGCTCCTTTGTGAGAGGAGGAACAGAAGGAGCACTGCCAGAGCTCTACAAAATTACCTCCAGCAGGGCTACTAGTGTGCAGAAACATTCAGAAACAGACTCAGTGAGGGTCCGACGTCCTCCAGTCGGACCTCTGCTCACAGCTCAACACCGTGTAGCTCGATTGGCATTCACCAGAAATTGGTGTCCTGTTCTCTTCACAGATTAGAGCTGGTTTATACTAAACACGTGACAAACGTGAATGTGTCTGGAGACGTCGTGGTGAACATTATGCTGCCTGCAACATCAACCAGCATGACCAGTTTGGCAGTTGCTCAGTGATGGTCTGGGGAGGCAGATCCTTGGAGTGTCGCACAGACCTACACCTACTAGCCAACAGTACCCCGACTGCTGTTAAGTACCGGGATGAAATCCTCAGACCTTACGCTAGCTCAGTGGGCCCTGGGTTCCTCCTGGTGCGGGGTAGGCAGTTCCTGGATGACGAAGGCATTGATGCCATCACTGGCCCTCAGATTTCCCAGACCTGAATCCAATTGCGAACCTGTGGGACATAATCTATTGATGCATCCAACGCTGCCAAGTAGCGCCACAGACTGTCCAGAAGCTCACTGATGCCCTGATCCAGGTCTGGGAGGAGATCCCCAAGGACACTCATCAGGAGCATGCCCAGACGTTGGGAGTGCATGCAGGCACGAGGGCCATACGCACTACTGAGTCACATTATGAGTTGCCTTGATGAAAACAGCCTGTGATTTAAATTGGTTGTTGATTTTCGGGGTGAGTTTGAATCCAGCACTCAATCTTTTGGTGGTTTTGGTTTCCTTTGACAGTTACGCCATTTTGTTCTCAAAGAATTACACAATGTATAGTCAACATTTTGATCTTTAATATATTTTGTTCATCGAGACCCGATGTGTGATTTTGAGTGGTCCTTAAAAAATTTTGAGCAGTGTAATTGTAATTGCATCTACGAGAGAGTCACTAGAATCCTTCGATACCTGGAAAACCTGGCTGATACAGCATTCCTATTCCCAGTATTATTCATTCCCCATGGGGCTTCCAAGAAACTTTTCAGCTAGTGTCTTAATTATTCTAGACTGTGGTTGTCAACTTTGGTCAAGCAAATTGTACCTTAGGCTGTTGCATGGTCGGGGAAAAAATAAATCTATTTTATGTAATAAGTGATTGCAAAATATATACTTTTTCATTGCTGTTTGTTTAAGGAAAATTGTCTGTGAAAATAAAATGTAATTGTTTTGACTTTTTTCAATAACCACACATCAATTTTATATAGAAGTAAAAAAAGATTTTTATGTGTAGGTACTTCCTCGCATGAACTTAATGCATTGCCAGGCAGAATTTTTGTACAAACTTTGACATGGTAGTCAGTACCCGTAGATGCAGTCCGTCGTGCAAATATTTACTGTGTTTGTGTTCTTTTGATAGGTTTCAGCAACATTTTCTAGTCCGCTCGAGATGAGACACAATTATAGTGTGTAAACATTCTAGTCTCTCAAATTTCACGTGACATCTGGAGGTAGCGCTCAGGAAGGGACTTTGCAAACAGGCCAGGAGAAATGTGTATTGCTGTAAAATCTTTCACATGTTAGTCAATGTGCTGGGCTGGTTTTTGAGCCAAGTGCTTACTCGCCAAGCTCAAGACGTCTTGAATGACACACCCACAAACGTGCAGTTGCCATCTGGACACATGACATTGTAAATTCCAACAGTATGGAAATTATTTAGTCTCGTCTCCACCACACTCGAAAATGTTGCTGAAATCTATCAGAAACCTAAGTTTTTTCTGTAAAATCCAACAAAATTGGCAAAGTTATGACTGCAACTAAAGTTTGTGTGTTGCATTTGTTTCAGAAATTCAGCTCAGCCAGTAAATACGCTGCTCTGCTAATGGATGGAGACGAAGGAGAGGATGTGGAAGACGGCCTGGAATAATGTGCGTTGAAGAGGAGATCCAGCGAATGACCGAATCTTACATTAAATATGAAAATGTCCTCCCATTGAGTAGAGGCACCTGAGGAAGTCATCAATTCTCCCTTCATACCTTCTTTGCGACGTACCCCCTGTGACCCCTTCAGAGTTTTTCAGTTTCTATAAAGAATAGTCACGTACTGGACTTGTTTTAAATGGAAAAGGAAAGGATTAGTTGACACGAAAGATGGAAAATTGAATAAATTGTAATAAATAAATAATAAAAGTGGGGAATAAAAAAAATTGCTTACTTTTGTGATGGAATGCTCCATCGCTCCAACCAGCGAAAGATGAAGCAGATTTGTTGGTTAGTGGGTACTGGCCCGGCTGACTTTGACTTCTTGTGCATCAAAACAAATTTACAAAAAAATTGTTTATTAAATCGACACTGCTAAATAGGAATAAGTTTCCCGATTTAGTATAGGAAATACTAATTTTAAATGTTTTTTCAATTGTTTTTCTATGGTGGATTAAGCCTGAAAATGTAAGTGGTGATGGCAGTTGGCGTTTCTATGACCTATTATAGCTGAAGTCAGGGGCAGGGCCAAATCAAGGTGGATGAGCAAAAACACTTGACTGGTACAATTGTTGGTTGTAATGTTCATTACTCAAGAATGTCGGTGAGATTGAAAGCAGCAGTCTGCGTAGTTGTGCACTCAGGTTAATTCTGAATTTTATACACTACAAAAGGCACATGGAGGCTAAACTGAGCTTGATTGCAAATTAACCTTTGCAATAACAACCCAAAAGTAACCATGGGCTTTGTCAACTAAAAAATATATATTTCAGTAATAAAGGCTATTGTAGTAAACCTATCTTTTGAAACGTTTACCTTGAGTAGCAAAATGATATTGGCTGATATGTGAATCAAAATAATAATTGTTTAATCTTATGTGTGATGGCAAACTTAACTTGCATTCATGATGGGCCTTTAAAAAAATAATAATAATTCAAATAAATTTTCTAAATAACTTTTGAGTTGATAAGGTGACAGTGTGCATAAAAGTGCATTTATCATTACATTTTCCATGTGACTCATCAAAGCTGTAAATTTGCTTGTATAGTGCTTGTTTAATGTTTTTTTGGTGGCTCTTAATCCTGGCAGAACACTTGGCAGCCAGCTAAAATAATATGCTAATAATAATAATGCTCCACAAACTCCTGAAACAGCTATCATCATTGTTATCTCCAATCACAGTGCAGCAGATGTTCACAGTTCTCTGTACTCTTAGACTTACGCACTAATTACTTGAATTAAAAAGCTATCAAGTTAACTAAATATATTTTCCCTCAGTTTTCATTGAGTCACTCCTGTGTGGAAAAAATATACATTTGAGGAACACTCTAATGAATGAATTGGGCTAGTGCAAAACATAATATACCGGTACTCTATATGGGGTTATACAGAATATTTAGAAAGAAACCATTCACTTTTTCCACCTTTTTTTATTATTCAAACAGATTTACTAGTTTATTTTACCTTCTCAATTTAGACCTGACACATTAATGACAAATCAAAAACAGGCTTTTAGAAATGTGAGCAAATGAATTCAAATATTTTAATAACAGGCGTATTATATAGAGTTTAGACCCTTTGCGATGTCATTTAAACATTTAGCTCAGGTGCATCCAGCATCCAGTGATGTTTCTTGGATTTGAAAGCCTGCTTGAGGTTTGACAAAAAACACCTAAATTAATCTTAGACAACAAGGAACAAGATTCTCTGGTCTGAGGAAACCAAGATTGAACTCTCCTGAATCCTAAGCATCTCATCTGGAGGAAACCAGGCACCGCTCATCAGCTGGCCAATATCATCCCTACAGTGAAGCATGGTGGCAGCATCATGATGGGGGAAGTTTATCAGGGTCTTGGAGACCAGTCAGGATCAAGGGAAATATGTTATGGATCATGTTTTCAGCCCGTGCCTGGGGTGGTGAGTTGAACTGAGCCAGTAGCTCCCGTTTTGGCCCCATCAAACCTTCCTATCATCCAGTAGGCGAAACCAAAGAGCTATGTTTTGTCTGTTGTACTGTAGTATCTACAGTATGTTTAGAGTCCGTTGTACGGTAGTATCTACAGTATGTTTACAATCTGGTGTAGTGTAGTATCTACAGTATGTTTATAATTAATGAATTCCCTCAAACTACTACAAACAACACCCCATAATGACAATGTGAAAGAAGTGTGTTTGAAATCTTCGCAAATTTATTAAACATAATAAACAAAAAAGCACATGTACATAAGTATTCACAGCCTTTGCCATGAAACTCAAAATTTAGCTTAGGTGCATCCTGTTTCCACTGATCATCCTTGAGATGTTTCCAAAACCTGATTGGAGTCCACCTGTGGTAAATTCAGTTGATTGGACATGATTTGGAAAGGCACACACCTGTCTATATAAGGTCCCACAGTTAACATGCATCAGAGTCAGAGCCCAAACCACACCATGAAGTACAAGGAATTGTCTGTAGACCTCAGAGACAGGATTGTATTGAGGCACAGATCAGAAACATCTGCAGCATTGAAGGTCCCAATGAGCAGGGTGACCTCCATCATCCGTAAATGGAAGAAGTTTGGAAACACCAGGACTCTTCCTAGAGCTGGCCGCCCAGCCATACTGAGCGATCGGCAGGGAGAAGGAGCTTAGTCAGGGAAGTGACCAAGACCCTGATGGTCACTCTTACATAGCTCCAGATTTAATTATATGGCCTGAATGGCAAGTGTCATGTCTTGGAGGAAACAATGCACCGCTCATCACCTGGCCAATACCATCCCTACAGTGAATTGTGGTGGCAGCATCATGCTGTGGGCATCTTCTTTAGCGGCAGGAACTGAGAGACTAGTCAGAATTGAGGAAAAAATGAATGCAGCAATGTACAGAGAGCGCTTTGAAACTCAGACTGGGGCAAAGGTTCATTTTCCAACAGGGCAATGTTCCTGATTTCAAACACACTTCTTTCACATTGTCATTATGGGTTATTGTTTGTAGAATTTTGAGGGAAATAATGAATTTAATCTATTTCGGAATAAGGGTGAAAGATAACAAAATGTGGAAAAAGTGAAGCGCTGTGAATACTTTCCGGATGAACTGTATGTTTAGAATCTGTTGTAGGTCACGGCTCAAACACTTTGCCCAATACTTAATTGTGCTGACGTAAATGGAACTAAATACAACCTAAAATTATTAAGTTATTTTTCAAAAATATAGTTAAAAGTGTTTCCAGTTGATATTAACCTTATTCATAACTATTAATATATTGCATGACAGATTGCTACACAAGGCCTATTCATGCTACTCTACTCAACATGTATGTAACGTTGCGTTGCTATTTCCAGAATTGAGGTCATGACGTTTTTCCGGAAGTTCCACAAGGCTCATTGTATATATTTGTACTGATGCAGGTGACAGGAACAGCCAATAAACAATAACAACAAATTTCCCTGTTTACATTGTGCCAAAGTTAAACGTTCAGATGGCAATGAGTTATGCGGGCCAGGTTGTCATATGTTACAGAGGAATGTTCCCCTCCTGAATGGAACCCAGGTGTGGTCCCAAGCATCATTTCGGGTTGATCCCTCTACACCCCCTGCCGTTGACAGACCCCACGGCGGCAGGTGTGGAGGTCAGGGTCCTGTGTGGCGTCTTGTCCCGTCCCTGGGGTCTGTCTCGGCCAGGTCGGGAGCGTCTCAGACGCTGAAACAGCCATCAGCCTGTTGATGTTTTGCTTCAGGAATGCTGACCAGCAACAGGTTGTGTACACATGCATTTATCCTAATTTCAGGATGTGTGTGTATATGATGAGTTTTCACTTCAGTCATGCAAAATGCTAATATTTATTTCCCCTTATTTATTTTAATCTGTGTTCTAGTCTTCCAGTCTATAATCAGTGTTTTTACCGGCTGATTCTCCCAGTTTGAGAACCGCTCTTCAGCAGATTCCAGTATATGTGTGTTCCACCCCATGCTGTGTTATTACTGATGGCTGACCAAGATACCATCTGGCTCTCAGAGGAGGTCTTGGACCCCATGGCCCCCCACCCACAGGACATGACAAACTTACACACCTTCTACTACATTAAAGTTAACACTGTCCCATTTTTATGCTTGCAAGTAGGCTCTTGGGAGTGACTAAGTAGGGTCCAACAGGAAACCTTGAATGAAGTTACTGTTGCGTTCGTTTCCACCTAAATGTTGCAGTTCGTTGTTGGGAAGGGATGAGAGTAAGCTTGTGATGTGTGAATGTGAGGGTGGGGTCTACCCTGTTCTAATGATGTAAGGGATATTAAGGGAAAACATTTTTGAGAGAGAAAGAAAATGGGAAACAGGAAAGAAAAGTACTGACTTGTGAGGATAATCTGTAGCAGGCTGAGCTCCAGAGACCGGAGGGTTGTTCGGGTATTAAAGCATGAACACGCTACTGCCTGCATGCCAAAGCTGACCTGTGGTATGTTGAAGGTTTCTATTGGTTCTGGGTTTTCCCAATCTAAAACAATATATTTTGATAAAAAAAGATTTGACAAATCACTATGGACCTATTCATATTTGAATGACAGCCCCTCACTGTCCCCTAAATCGTTCTTGACAAAAATGTGTACTTTGTTTTCCCTCTGTTGAAAATGAAAACCCTGAATATGCCCTCCAAATGAAAAGTCTGCGCACCCACCCCGATCTAGCCGATTCCCCACGGCAGAGAGAGAGGATGAGCTACAGTGTGCTGGACCCGTTGGGTGTCTGAGGAACCGTCACTATCTAACACCCCGGGGGGGATGAGCGGGGGAGGCAAGGAAAGGGGAGTGGCCTGATGTCAGCCTGACCAAAACAGCTGCTCCCTCTCCCCAGTGTTGGGACAGAGAGGGAGGGACGCCTGGAGACGGAGCAGGGGAGTGAGCAGGAGTGGAGGCCGTGTTCAGCAGGCTGACAGGACAGGGGAGACGGATAGAGGGGCTGTAAGAGGAGAGGGGGAATGTGAGAGGTTTTTTGAAGGCTGAAAGGGGAGAAAGGCCACCCGAAACAGGGTTGTAAGAGGATAGTAAGAGTCTGTGAGGGCTGGGTGGTGAAGAGCAGCTAGCAGGGGTGATAAAGGAGTCGGGCAGAGTGGAGGTTTAGATTCTACAGGCTGATAAAAATTAAATAAAAGGTTCAAGAAAGACGAGAGAGCGTGACAAGGTAGTTAGAGAGGAAAGGCAGTGGGCGGAGGTGAGTCTGGCGGAGGGGGAGTGGGCCTACAGGTGGAGGCCAAGGGAGGACCCAGCTTCATGTACCTGAGAAATCTAGAGGAGTAGAGGAGAGTGGGTGCGTCTGGAGAAGGGTAAATGATGCGCAAGTGAAGGAGAACCGGGGCCACTGACTTCTGGGTAAAATCTGAAAAAAAGGAAAAGCCTCCACAGGTGCTATGGGGTGTGTTCACAGCACCCAGAGACGCGCTCCAGAACCTGAGGGGTCACCCAAAGTGGTGTTTCACAACGTGCCTGTCGAAATCCTGCCGCTGGCTGAGGTAAGCGAGGTGCTTGTTGACATCTCCGTCATTTTGAAATGTTTCTGTTGCTATGCAGCCCATGTCACGTGACACGTTACACCTGTGGATTCAAATGCTGTAAGTCGCTTGGATGAAAGCATTTGAGAAATTGGTGCATTGTTACATTACCACTGTGATTATTTTGGGGTCCCTATCAGGGGTACAAGGATGCATGCGGGTACTAGCCTATCCACAGGGGGACTTAAACTCCTATTCAACTCCTACCCTACGAGGGTCGGAGCCTGCTGGTTTTCTGTTCTACGTCATCATTATTAATTAATTTTACCCACCTGGTGTACCCGGTCTAAATAAGTCCCAGATTAGAGACATTAACTCACACAAAACCTTAACTCAGCAATGTCAGAATACAAACTGTGCAAAATAAACAGAGGGTGATTTCATGGACAGTGTCATGTCTTTTGAGGGGAAACACTGTCATATGGTTTGGATTTCATTTTCAATATGTGGTTAGTTTCTGGAGACTTAGTGTTAACATTTTTGGGGATCGTGCCCAGCCCTCCTTGATCTGACTTATTATATAGACCTTGATATGTTGGATTCCGATTGTGTTAGTGTTGGGGTGGAACAAAGATATACGTACACAAGTCTGCCCAGTTCTTAACAGTCGACACCCAAGTAAATATTTTCCTAATATGTGTCTGTGGATAACTGTCACTTGCATCACAGAATCACAAGACATGGAGCATGCAGGAGGACATAAACAACAGTTCTTTTGTCTTTGGGCTTGGGGCATAAGTGTGTACTTGTTGGCAGTGTTTAACCATATCAACCTTCTAGGGATTTAAGGTGTTGTGCACAGACAGCAGGGCGTTCTTCATTGGTCTCTTTCACGCTCACTCTCGAAACGGCCTGCGTTTAGTCAAAGGCATTTAAGTATCCTCTGCGTTTGTCACACACCGTGTTGCTAGTCCCATTTATGTCGCTGTGAGATGGGGATATATAGCGGACAGGGCAAAGGTCAAGTGAAAAGAGAGAGGGTTGGGGATGGCGGAGGTCAGGTCTATCAGAGCGTGATAACCGTTCTCCCCGGGGATGAAAGTAAAAGAGGAAGTGGTGTCCCTTACTCAACTGTGCATTGCGTCGTCTGCATGTCTCACGGAGCTGTATTTAGGAGAGGCCACATTGCTACATGGCTCCAGTGGGTATTATGTGGTCTCTTCCCAAAATGAAAACCGTACAAATGGCCTGTCCTCACGACAGTGACACGTGAACTTTGTCATCAATCATGATTAAAACATTCAGTTGGATAGTTTCTGAGCGCTAAGTCTTAGCATTTATTTGTGATAGCAGTGCACTTGAACATTAGACTATCATAGTCATATTCAGGGAACAGTGACTTAATGTTAGGACAGTACTTAAATACCCAGCCAATTCTAGAGCCCCTACGTTCAAATCTCCACCTTGATTTCATTTCAAATGCCCCTTTTAATAACTCTACTTAGACCGGGGCCAGTATAAAGCATAAATATTTGTTAAACTCAGAGATCAATGGTTCTTTTTAAAGTGTAGCTCTTCTCATGGAAAACGGGGATATAAATATCCAGACGTTGTAGGAGCATAAACTCATTTCCCACCTGTTCCTGTCCTTTCCTGACCCGTGTGTAAATGCGAGTGAGTGTGATTGAGAGTGCTTGTGTGTGTGTGTGCGTGTGTGTGCATGCATGTGTGCGCACGTGTGTGTGTGTATGCCTACTACCCGAAATCAGGACACCTACTTCAGCATGTCAGCAGCAACAGGCTGTCACTTACAGCCAACACACCCAGGAACTTCCTGGAAAGAGATTTCTTGTTCTGATGGTGCATTTAGAGATGTGTGACTTGTAGTGTAGTGTGCAAGCATACATGTACAGGACCAGTCAGACGTTTGGACACACCTGCTCACTTTCTTAATGTTTACTATTTCCAGCATTGTAGAATAACAGTGAAGACTTCAAAACTATGTAATGACACATAGAATTATGTAGTAACCAAAAAAGTGTTAAATTATCAAAGTATATTTAACATTGTGGCTCGTTTAAAGTAGACTCTCTTTTCCTTGACAGCTTTGCACACTCTTGTTATTCTCTGAGTCAGCTTCATGAGGTCAGCTGGAAAGCATTTGAATTAACAGTTATGCATTGTTAAATGTTGATTTGTGGAATTTCTCTTTATAAGGGCTCTAACCCTAACATGTGTGTTATAAGAAAGCCCTATTTGGTAAACTTTTCAGGTTTCTGATGCTGAAGGTGGTCAGACATGTCTAGTATTTAGCTGTTTGATGCTCTAGGCTGTGAGACAGGTCCAGTGTTCAGTCTGATGCTGTAGGTGGGTGAGACAGGTCCATTGTTCAGTCTGATGCCTAACGTGGTGAGACAGGTCCAGTGTTTAGTCTGATGCTGTAGGTAGTGAGACAGGTCCAGGGTTCAGTCTGATGCTGTAGATGGTGAGACAGGTCCAGGGTTCAGTCTGATGCTGTACGTGGTAACAGGGCTGCCGATAGGAATCTGTGGGCCCGGGACAAATTCCACATTTAGGGCCCCCCGCAAAAAAAAATTACTGTGCAAAAACAACATTTTGGGCCCCCCTCAGGACTGGGCCCGGGACAACATACCCGGTTGTCCCCCCTATCATCTGCCCTGCGTGGTGAGACAGGTCTAGTGTTCAGTCAGTTGGTGGCGAGGGTCAGACAGGTCCAGTGTTCAGTCTGATGATGGTGAGGGTGAGACAGGTCCAGGGTTCAGTCTGATGATGGTGAGGGTGAGACAGGTCCAGGTTTCAGTCTGATTCTGTAGGTGGTGAGACAGGTCCAGGGTTCAGTCTGATTCTGTAGGTGGTGAGACAGGTCCAGGTTTCAGTCTGATTCTGTAGGTGGTGAGACAGGTCCAGTGTTCAGTCTGATGATTGGAGGGTCAGAGAGTTACAAGGTTCAGTCTGATGATAGGCGGGTCAGAGAGTTACAAGGTTCAGTCTGATGATAGGCGGGTCAGAGAGTTACAAGGTTCGGTCTGATGATAGGTGGGTCAGAGAGTTACAAGGTTCAGTCTGATGATAGGCGGGTCAGAGAGTTACAAGGTTCGGTCTGATGATAGGCGGGTCAGAGAGTTACAAGGTTCATTCTGATGATAGGCGTGTCAGAGAGTTACAAGGTTCAGTCTGATGATAGGAGGGTCAGACAGTGTTGTAGTCAAGACCACCTAACCCGAGACCAAGACAAGACCAAGACCAGAGTGTATCGAGACCAATACAAGACCAAGACTTTTAGGGGCCGAGACCAAGCCGAGACCAAGACCGAGGGAGGGCGAGACCGAGTCAAGACCAAGACCAGCGCCCCACACTACATGACTAAATGGAAAACATGATCAAAAGAGCTTCTCAAATTGATCTGAAAGATCCACATTCCCATTAAAACACTGATATTAAACACTGAAAGCTAAAATAAACCATCTTTATTCAATACTCCTGGGTGACTTCCATCATTTAGTACAGAATGTAAAACAATTATTCATTGTTCATCACTAAAGTCTTTACTTTTCTCAGACTTTTATAAACAATACATAAAGTTATGTTGTTTTTAAACCAACTACAATCCTTTTTTTCAAAACCACATAGCTAATTGTGTAAAAAAATGCCAAACATTCAACATAAAAAATGCAGAAAAGCTGTGTATTGTAATGAATACAGTAATTCAATGTGAAATGTTGATGTTTAGGAACAACTATTGTAAAAGTATTTTATAGCTTTTATGTGTAATCAAAGCAACAAAAGATATCTAATAAAGAGGTCAGAAAGTCAGTGGCCTAACTGCATGTGATTTATAAAAGTACAAAATGTATTTAATTTGGAGCAGTTTCATCAAAAAGTAAACACAATATAAATCAATGGTATTATGGCCATCACATTTTTCAAATAGGTAAACAAGGAAGTTAAATGTTTGATATGGTATGAGCCAGAGAGTGTGTGCTAGTAAAAAGTAATGTATTTGATCTGCAACTGTAAATTGGAACTTGAAAATCAGCTCTGAACGTAACGTGCCATACAATAACCTATTTAATTTAGTCAATTCTCATATAAGTTGAGGTGCATTACTCAGTATCCAATCTCTGCTCATATCTATAGGTTAGCTCTATAACCCAAACGAGAGAGCATCACCTTGGCGCGTAGCTTTAATGTCAGGAGCTGTATGCAGCTGACATAAGCTAAGGTCGATGTAACTTAACATTAGCTACACACGCGCAGCAGTTTGTCAAGATTACTCATTGATCAAAAAAGACTATGGTGGGACAACAATTCACTTTGGAGCAGGAGCATCGAGGACTCGTTAACGTCGAGGGCATACAATATCGATGGTTTATAAAACTTAGAACCCAGAGCCATATACAAAGATGGATTTATATATGGCTCTGTTAAAGCCGGTTCTCGAGTGGAACCCGTTTTCAATCCCCATCCGATGCAGGTTGCTAACGTTAGCTAGCCAGCTTTGCTAAACATCACTCTTACACATAGCTTACCTTTCTTTGTGCTTCCTTTCTAAGTGACGATAAAAGTTTGAAGTAGTCCCCACCATCTCTGAAATCTAAACACTGCAGTATTTACAAGAAGCTGTATGCTTTCTTCTGGATGTTGTTTTACAAATATATTCTTTATGATTTTTGTAGCTGAATTGTATTACTGAATTTTTTGCAGACATCTCCCGCTCCCAGACAAATACAGCTCATTTTCTTGGGAGTGAGAGTGAAAGGGGGCGGGGATGGGTGACAGCGGTAACAAAAATACATAATTAGCAATGACCAGTCACGTTATTGCTTGGATTGTAATCAGCACATTTTACATCCAATAAAAGCAAAGATGTTAACAAAAAATAGACAATATACTCAATGTCCGAGACCGAGACAAGACCGAGTACAAATGCGGTCGAGACCGAGACGAGACCGAGACCATCAAAAAGTCCGATCTCGAGTACTACAACACTGGGGTCAGAGAGTTACAAGGTTCAGTCATCCTCTTGGTAAAAGACCCTGACTGATGATGGGTGAATGAAAAGCATGTGTCCAGGGTCGTTTACAGCTGTAGGTGTTTGTTAAGCATTGATTTAGGTGGACATTGTGGATGGATGGGAGCACAGCCCCAGTGATATTAGACCTTCTTCATCGAATGCTTTAGGATGTTACAGTTGAGTTTCCATAAAAGACATTGACGCTGCCATTCAGGATGCTCTCCAGGGAGAAATGACACATTTGTTTTTGTCGGCCCAGGCAGTGCAGTCGCTTTAGAACCCTCTTGATGACTTTGGTGATATTAAACATAAAGCTGCCAACTCTACAGCAGCCCCAATGATGTGGCACCACCATGCCAGATGTCTGACATCCTCCCTGTAGGCTGGCTTATTGTTTTTGGTTATCAACCTCTATAGTGGTATCCAACTGGATAGTGTTCTGTTCAGATCCAGACACAACAGGAGATGTCTTGTGGACCAACAGCTTAATGAGTGACTCTTTTTTACGTCACCCTCTAAAAGCACCTGGTCATCTGGAGCAGCAACTGCTTTCCTGGTAGGGAGCCTCTGTCCCAACATGAGTCCGTTGGGAGGCTGTTGATGAACCAGCAATCCTTGTATGGTAGGCTGGAAGATGAATGTTGCTTCCGATGTGTATTCCCGAAATGTGTAGTAGTTGTAGTACATTATTGGCAGAAACATTAGAAGTATTGACAATATGAATACTGTGTGTGCTTGTGTGTATGTACAGTATATATACAGTATATATAAATGTGTATATATAGAGTAATTGATTAACTTGAGTGTGTAAGTGTCTTCAAACTTTGGACTGATACTTGTAGGACAGTTTTTTTATGAAGTACATGATTACACAACCAACGACAGTTAAGAAGGACAATATGTTACACAACCTAATGTAAAAGTGAGGGAATTACAGCACATCTGGATGTGGCTGAATTGCTGTTCCCCAGCAAAAAACATACAGACGGTAACAAAGAAATCAACTGAACCGCTGGTACTGGCTGTTCTAATAGCATCTCCATATTAGAGGCTGAATGCTTTGGCGCTTGAAGGTTTGGACATGCCTGGGGAATGAGCTAAACTTTGGCTGTAGCATAACAAAAGGGGTGGGGTGCTCAAATGCCAAAATGTAACAAACAGTAATACAAGTCTATCTGGACAACTGCAATGTACAGTTGCAATCAAATGTATTCAACCCCCAAGGCAAATCAGATTTAATGTAAAATTGTATAATGAAACAATGAACAAATCAAACATAAGCAATTGAAATAGCTCATCACAATGACTGTTTCATGGGTCTTTTTCCCAAAATTATACTGCAAATGCAACTGATATTGACTTCACCAGTTTCAAAATTATTCAACCCCTTCATGGCAAGTATCTTTAGTACCTACTAGAGCACCCTTTTGCTGTTATGACCTGCAGCAAATTAGATGCATATCCAGACACCAGCCTCTGGCAGCGTTCCTGAGGTATCTTAGCCCATTCCTCATGACCAATAGCCTCCATCCAGTTTAGTAATGTTCTTGGGTTTGCGTGCTGCAACCACCTTCAAATCCCACCAGAGATTTTCAATGGGGTTCAAGTCAGATGACTGTGATGGCCACTGTAGCATCTTTCAGGACTTCTGTAACCAAGCCTTGGTGGACTATGAGGTATGCTTGGGATCATTGTCCTGTGTGAAGATCCAGTGATGCCAAACCTTAGTTTTTTGTGCTTTTGGGTCAGTAGTGGTGTACATCTTAAGAGTTCTGGCATGGAAACCTTCTGCGTTTTGTACACGCCTTACTGAGCTCACTGAAACCTCTGTGTCTATTGCCACCAAATCTTGCTGCAGGCCTTTTGCAATCACTCAGCCATCTCAGAAATCTGGTTACAGCTGTTGTTCGCTTCCTTTTTCTGCCCCGTCCAGGTAGTGTAACCACTGTTCCCTTTAAACTTCCAAACTATGCTTCCAACGATGTCTCTGGGAACATTCGGTGCCTTCGCTATCTTTTTCTATCCTGTTCTCTTAACTGTTTGGACCACTCTTTTGTCTTAGCCAATTATCTAACATGCAGTCAAATGTGACACTCAACAAACCCATAGCCAGTCCAGGTATTTCATGTTTTCCATCTCAAACAGCTGGTGCAACTAGACCTTGATTAGTAGCATCAGGTGTGCTTGAGACAACACCTGTTTGTGCTGTTGTGAGGGATTCTATTCAGGAGGTTGAATAATTTTGAGACTGGAGAAGCCATTGAGAGTTGCTTTTTCAGTTGGATTGGGGGAAAATACTTGAAGCATTTGTTGTTTCTAGCTATTTCAATTGCTTTTGTTTGATTTGTTCATTGCAAACAGCTGACAGTCTGTACATTTTGACAATAAACCCAATTTGCAATGGGGGTTGAATAATTTTGATTGCAACTATATGTTTTTGGTCATAGGCTCTGCTCCCAAATGATTAGTATGTCTTGTAATTCTTAAGATGTTATTCTTTCCATCAGACTTCCATCAGGATTTTTTCTATGCATTAGAAAGTTATATTGTCCACCTAAAATATTACTGAAATATTACATGAAAAACATATGCATCCTGCATTTGTAATTAAACCTGATTGATATTGGCTATTAGCATTGTTTATACAAAATCTACATATACTACATATAAAGTTAGAAAAAGGTCATGTATTTTACTTGCTTCTATTTTTTATCTACTAAGCCAAGGTTTCATTATGACAGTTAACCCCAACTGCTTCTTCTCCCACGTATCATTCATACCAGGTCGATGTTGTAATAAACATGTAACCGTAAGGATAAAAAACAAATGGCAACAACCGCCGTTAAGCACTGCTATGTGTTTAATGCTCCACTAGGTGGTGGTGTCGTATATGCAATCATTCGCGAGAAAGCCGATTGAAATTAATTCACTGGACTGTGACTGCGGCGTGTAGGCTATTATTTATCATGTTTTAAATAGCGTCATCGGATGGATGTACTGTTCACTGTTCTACTGTTATTCACATGACTTGCTTGAACAGTGTGTAGTTATAGATTTATGAGGATATAGATTTAGACATGTCTGAACCAATCAAACAAGAGTTTTTTGCCAGTCTCTTTGTTTGTTTGTTTTGCGCAACAGATTTTGGCATATGTACAAAATTGACCTGTTCATAAATCTGCAAGAGGGTACATTCTAGAAGAGCGACATTTTATTATGATAAAATGTATACGTTTTTATTTGATATCCATAAAATATGAGTAATTTGCACAGGTTTCAAAAGAGGACCAAACCTCGGGATAAGTAAGGTAGGAGAATGTATAGTTTTATATTTATCATAGCCGATTTCTTTTATCAGAATTAGTTGATACAGTTGCTAGTAAACGTCTACTCTACTCGCCATTTTGCTGTATTCAAGATAAATAAAAATAAATACCTTAATCCACATTTTTTAAGTGAACGACACATTATATAAAATATTTTAAATTACAGATACAACAGAATATAAAGATGTATTGATTGCTTGTATTAAAAACCAAACCTCATCCTTTCCCGAAACAACTGACAGTGGTAGCTGTAAATAATATTAAATGTCACATTCGCACAATGCTTATTGTAGAACATTTTTATTAGGGACGTTCAACACCTCAAAGCAAACCATTCTGGTGCTTTCTTTGGCTTTGAAATGTGTGCATTTGCCCTACAGAATAATTGTATTGCATCTCAGGGCTAAGTTTAGATTTATTTACAATGTGGTTTGCTCTTTTCATACTTTTTCTTTTCAGAGTCTCAATTCAATTTCCCAGTTCCTGATTTTGACTTCTCAGTTTCGGATTTTGACAAGCACGAATATAACATGTTCCTGTCAGCACAGCAAAAATGTGATTAATGACATTCACGCCATATTACTGGCCTGTCTACAGCCACGTTAAAAATCACTATGAAAGGAGCAAAGCCCCATATATTCTTATTTTTCATTGAGACTAGGATTTTAATTAAATTATGGATAATACATCTTAGTGGTCTAGTCGTAGTTCTGACTTACATTGGTGTAACAGTTTACTCAGCCTATGTTACATGTTCCATGGACTCAGGCACATCCCTCTGTATTTCTCAGACATTATAACCCAGTTTTCCATCAGGACTCCATCTTTTCACTTATGTTCACACACACCTGCTACTCACCATGTGTCTTTCCTAATCACTGTCCCTACACAGCAAAAAGTGAGAGAGTGTTAATTTAACACTGGACTTTTTGCTGTGTATATTGTCCACAATTATCTGTAGGTATGTGTGCTTCATTAATTAATGTCAGTTTGTCATGCTGCTGTTTTTACTTGTGTTAGCCACCACGTATTGTACTGTAAGTAATTCAATCAATCAATCAAATTTTATTTCTATATACTTTGTGTTGTGTATTTGTATTTGTATTGTTGTATTTTATTTTATTCTTTATTTGTATGGATGGACCATGAGTCTGAATAAAAACATTGTTGTTATTGTTGTTATAGCACATTTCATACAAATTAATGGGTTACACTTTATTTGGAGAGTCTGACATTCCATCTGTATGTGCTCTACAGATAGTTTGTTGATGATATGACTATCAACAAACTATCAACAAACCATCTGTTGATAAGCAACTAATTGTGTATTTTAAGGGTAGGGGTAAGTTTAGAATATGTTTCAGGGTAATGGTTAAGGTTAGGTTTAACATAAGGGGAATG
>JACXGM010003606.1:8589-41220 GCA_016801145.1 Umbra pygmaea
AACTTTGACTGAAATAACCACTCGTTACAACCGAGGTATGCAGCAAAGCATTTGTGAAGCCACAACACGCACAACCTTGAGGCGGATGGGCTACAACAGCAGAAGACCCCACCGGGTACCACTCATCTCCACTACAAATAGGAAAAAGAGGCTACAATTTGCAAGAGCACACCAAAATTGGACAGTTGAAGACTGGAAATATGTTGCCTGGTCTGATGAGTCTTGATTTCTGTTGAGACATTCAGATGGTAGAGTCAGAATTTGGCGTAAACAGAATGAGAACATGGATCCATCATACCACTGTGCAGGTTGGTGGTGGTGGTGGTGTAATGGTTTGGGGGATGTTTTCTTGGCACACTTTAGGCCCCTTAGTGCCAATTGGGCATCGTTTAAATGCCACAGCCTTCCTGAGCATTGTTTCTGACCATGTCCAT
Organism: Umbra pygmaea; assembly: GCA_016801145.1. Classification (NCBI taxonomy): domain Eukaryota; kingdom Metazoa; phylum Chordata; class Actinopteri; order Esociformes; family Umbridae; genus Umbra; species Umbra pygmaea. The sequence continues at coordinate 9,024 of JACXGM010003606.1, forward strand.
GCCTTTATGGCCACCATGTACCCATCCTCTGACGGCTACTTCCAGCAGGATAATGCACCATGTCACAAAGCTCGAATCATTTCAAATTGGTTTCTTGAACATGACAATGAGTTCACTGTACTAAAAAGGCCCCCACAGTCACCAGATCTCAACCCAATAGAGCATCTTTGGGATGTGGTGGAACGGGAGCCTCGTGCCCTGGATGTGCATCCCACTAATCTTCATAAACTGCAAGATGCTATCCTATCAATATGGGTCAACATTTCTAAAGAATGCTTTCAGCACCTTGTTGAATCAATGCCATGTAGAATTAAGGCAGTTCTGAAGGCGAACTGCCTTAATTCGTATGGCGAACCACAGTATTCGTATGGTGTTTCTAAAAATCCTTTAGGTGAGTGTATTTAGCTGTGCCACCTTGTATTTTAGTACTGTAGCACGTTATTGGCAAAGGTAAAACCCAGTAGTGTTACACTGAATGCCAGAATTATATTTAAACAGTTATGTTACTTTTGAGTACATTATAGAATCTCAAGAATTAAAGAGATGTTCAGTTAGTGCCTTGCCTAATGTCAATATTTTCTACCTAAAATCTGTTTAGATTTTATGGATTGCTCTTTGGTATTTTTCTGAGACACTTTACAGATTGAGAAGGAACAAGACTTTAAAGTACAAAAAACCTAGTGCAATCTTAGTAAAAAATAATGGCGTTCTGACAGAGTTAATTGGAAGCAGGTTAAGAACTGGGCCCACCTGGCTTGCCTTGAGTTCATCTTCTTCGCTGCTTGTATGTGCTCTAATTTCCAATGGTCTGTAAGAATCTGGAATGTATGAACGGCGCCCTCCAGCCAATGTCTCCACTCCTCCAGAGCTAGGACCATTGCCACCAACAGCTCCCTGTTTCCAACTCCATCCGCGGCGGTCGGTGGATCTTAATTTGGGGGCGCTGGCTCATATTACTGTCGGGACTGGAGGAAACAGAACTCGAAACAGAACCTGAGTGTAACATGAGCCCACCCTCCCCAATTAAGATCCACCGACCGCCGCTGAACTCCATAGTTTCTCTCTGCAGGGGTAAGCTTTTTGGAATAGAATGCACACAGATATAACTTTTCAGGCTTACCCTGGCATTGAGAGAGGATGATGCCCACGCCCACCTCTGATGAGAGGATGATGCCCACACCCACCTCTGATGAGAGGACGATGCCCACGCCCACCTCTGATGAGAGGACGATGCCCACACCCACCTCTGATGAGAGGACGATGACACGGCCACCTCTGATGAGAGGATGAAGCCCACGCCCACCTCTGATGAGAGGACGATGCCCACGCCCACCTCTGATGAGAGGATGATGCTCACTCCTACCTCTGATGAGAGGACGATGCCCACGCCCACCTCTGATGAGAGGATGATGCCCACGCCCACCTCTGATGAGAGGACGATGCCCACGACAACCTCTGATGCATCGCCTTCTAGGATAAAGGTCAGCATTGGATCTAGATGTTTCAGGACTGGAGCTGCCATGAACATTTTCCTCAGCTTCCGAAACGCTGCATCGGTGTCTGAATCCCAACCAAGCTTCTGTGGACCTCCTTGTAGTAGAGAGGTGAGCGGGGCGACCATGGAGCTGAAGTTCCTAATAAGATGCCAGTAGAAGTTGGCAAAACCCAGGTAGCCATTGATGGGTGTGGGGACCAGCCAGAGCCTGACTGCCTCTGTCTTCGACCATTCCATGAAGACGCCCTCAGGACTGATGTGGTAGCCAATCAAGGAGAAAAACGTCTGATGGAATTCGCACTTCTCCCCTTTGACGAAGAACTGGTGATCTCGCAGACATCTCAGGAGGGCTCTGACGTGCCTGACACAGTCCTGGAACGTAGCTGAGTAGTTTATAATACTACTTGTCTACCCAGCATGTCCCTGAATGGGTCATTAATGAAAGACTGGAAGACCGAGAGTACATTGGCTAATCCGTAGGTCATGATGCAGTATTCATAGTGGCCTAAAGCAGTGCTGACAGCAGTCTTCCAATCATCCCCCTCCTTGATCCAGGTGAGATTGTAGGCACTCCTCAGGTCCAACTTGGTGAAGATGTGTGCCCTGCACAGTTTTTTAATGGCTGAGGGCACCAGAGGGAGAGGATACCAGTATTTCATGGTGACATCATTAAGCACAGGGTTGTTAATGCAGGGCCTCAGCCGTCCGTCCTTCTTTGCCACAAAGAAGAAACTAGCGGAGGCAGTAGAGGAGAAGCGTCTCGGTGCCTTCCTTACGTACTTCTCCACGGCTTCTGTCTCCACCACGGTCAGGGGTGTAGCACAAAATCCTGGGCCATATGCATAGGCAGTCCTGATGGGCCCCCATCCAGGTAAAATACAATATATTCCAGACTTTTCAAGGGCCCTCTCTCCCCTTGGGCCCTGGTAATCAGTATTGGTTTTACCCCCAGTCCGACGCCCCTGACCACGGTCAGGGAGTAGATTTGGCTCTGCGGAGGGCTATTCCCTTCCATCAAGTCAATGGCACAATCCCAGGGCCTGTGAGGAGGGAAGTTGTGGAGCATGAAGGAGAAAACCTACCCTTGTAATCAGAGTACTCACTGGGCACATTGGGCTGAAGGGAGGCTGGAGGACTCTGAACCGACGTGACCATAGAAGGATGAGACTGGATAAAGTCACAGAGAATCTATAAAGACTACTTATCTTCACAATCGTGAAAAGCAGGTGATTAGGTCGCACTGTATTCGTAACGCCCTGCATTGCAAAGGTGGTGCTTTTGGTCCGGTCATTAGTAGACTGACGACTAGAATCACTGGTGGGGTGAGGAAGCAGATTTGTGACACCATTCTTTCTTCCACATTGAATAGAAGAACTTTGCTTTTGATTTATGATGTAACATATTACTTGATAAAATAAAACCAATGACAATGGGACAGAAAAAAACATGACTAACCTAATATTTTGTTGCACAGTTTTTGGAGACTATACCTACAGTCAACCGCTGTCTGTAGCTCTGAATGAGAGTTCTACTCTTCTCGACTGGTAGTTTGGCCCACTCTTTTTGAGCAAACTGCTCCAGTTCTTTCAGGTTTGAAGCATGCCTTTTCCCGACTGCGAGTTTAAGCTCTTTCCAGAGATGTTTGATGGGATTTTGAAGGCCACTTCATAACAGTAAAATGTTTTATTCTCATTAATTCTTGGGTGCTTTTTTAGGTATGTTTCAGGACATTATCCTGCTGGAAGGACACATGACCTCTGAATGAGAGACAGAACACCGCACTGTACTTTCCATTCTGAAATGCCTTGATAGTCTTGTGATTTAATTATGCCCTGCAAAGATTCAAGGCACTCAGTGCTGAGGCAGCAAAGCAACCCCAAAACATCACTGAGTGTCCACCCTGTGTCACTGTTCTTGTCTTTGAAAGCTGGATTTTTTAAATGTAAACATGGAGTGTTTTGTTTTGTCCAAAGAGCATTCTCCCAGAAAGACTGTGGCTTGTCCAGTTGCATTTTGCCAAACTCAGGTCAGGCTTTTTTGTTTTTCTCTCTTAGGAGTGGGGTCTTGCTGGTTCTTCTATCATGGAGCACATTTTTATTTAGGCAGCAACAGATGGTGCAACTTATAATTGTTGCTTTCATTGGCTCGGATCTGTTTTTAAGTTTTCCGTGTTCTCCACCAATCTAACATAACGTCTTTCTTGGTTCAATTCTTCTAGCGGTCATGTCCAGGGATGTTGGTCATCGTTCCATCAGCCATAAACGTCCTAATAATATTGGCAGCAGTGCTCACAGGGACATCAAGCTCTTTAGAGATGGTCTTGTAGCCTGCACATTGACCATGCTTGGCTATTACCTTCTTTCTAACCTCCTCAGACAACTATCTGGTTTTCCTTCACTTCTCCATGTTCAGTGTAATACACGTGGTGACACAACAACAGAGTGAGTGCTTTTCTTAATTTGGCTGAACGAGTGATAATGAATGAGTGATAATGAATGAGAGATTATGAATGAGTGATTATGAAATTTGAATACACCTGTGATGCTAATTTAAAGAGAATGGTTTTATTGAGGTATCACTAAAATAGAATTGCTTTATATTACGTGAAAAAGAAAAGTTGTCCAGGCAATTTTAGTAGAAAAAGCCAGAATTCAGATCATTTCACAGCTTTTTTGTTCTGTTCCACTGCAAGGCAGTAACATGCATACATAAATGACAAAATATATTTTGTCATCTATAATCCAAAAGCCTTGAATAGTTCCAGAAATCAACAAATGTCGCAACTCTATTTTCTCTATCTCTCTGACCTCATCTAACCTGTCTGCAGCCAACAGGTGCTACCCAAAAGTGGATTTGACATCTGATTTGATATGTTGGAAAATTCAAACATTTTACAGTCTTTTTCTCCAACTGAAGCTTAAGCTACATGGTAAAATTCAGCCAAATTGATTTAACAGAATATGGACAGTTTTTACTTGGGAATTACTGATAATTTCAGGGTGAGGAACCATCTACTGTACAATATTCTGTGAGGTAATGTGTTACCTACACCAGGGGTATTCAACTCTAACCCTACGGGGTCCAGAGCCTGCTGGTTATCTGTTCTACCTCAACATTAATTGGACTCACCTGGTGTCCCAGGTCTAACTAAGTCTCAGATTAGAGGATTGCAATGAAAATGTGGAGTGGATATGGCTTTGAGGTCCAAAGTTGAATACCACTGACCTACACCAACTTGGCATGTTGCTGTTCTTCTAGCAGCAAAATATGCGGGCAGCACTCAAATAAAAGGCAAAATTTTGAATGCCTTGCAACATGTTCAATTTCAATGTGGCTTTTATTTTGAAAAAGAAAATCTAAGTTAGTGCTGCCTGCCAGCATTATATTGTGCTGCTTGAACAGCAATAGGTTCATTTGCCCATCACTACTTAATGCATTTTATCACAGATGTGATGTTTTTGGTGTTGAGCACAAACCTGAATGATACTTTGGATTTACATATGAGGCAAGCAATCCATGTGATACATTTTGCTCTTTAAATTCTAAAATAAATCAACCCTTATTTTGGCCCACTTCCCACTAATGGCTGAATTTCCCAGAAGGATTCCAAACTTTTCAGTCCTGAAACCGGCTTGAACCAGTCTTGTTATTGATAGTTTGTTTTCCTTTGCTGTGGAAGTGAAAACAAGGCTGGGTTTAAATCCCGGAATAAACAGCTCCTGGGAAAAGGGCTAGTGATGAGATTGAACAAAAACATTGATGTGATTTGTTGACAAGCATTTTTTATATGGAAGCACGCTGGTGTTTTTTTAACAATATTTTAAATTTGGTTGGTGGCCAGCAATGGCAATTACAGATGGCTAATAGAGTAATTTATAAAAGTATCATCATCCCGAGAGGGCTCTGGCTGCAGACCTCCAGCGCCAGGCTGCTTCCATTGCAGGCTCCAGTGTCAGGCTGCCTCCAGTGTCAGGACCGGAAATAACAAACATTTTGTGGGTAGTTAATTCGATGTAAGCCTTCCCCAAACCCTTACCCTAACCTTAACCACTCATAAACCTTGCAGTTAATTCAATCTAAGCCTAATCCAAACCCTTACCCTAACCTTAACCACTCAAAAACCTTGCAGTTAATTCAATGTAAGCCTTACCCAAACCCTTACCCTAACCTTAACCACTCAGAAACCTTGCTGTTAACTCCATGTAGCATGTGTTATATCTACGCTATTTACTGTTCTCGCTGTAATTTCGGAAGTGGGCGTAACTTGAAGGGTCGTGACTTGAAGTCTTGCAGGCTGCAGACAGATACTATTGGAAAAGTTTGTTATTTCCGGTCCTGACACTGGAGGCAACCTCACACTGGAGCCTGCAACAAAAGTAGCCTGACACGTGAGGTCTGCAGCCAGACCCTCTTGATCATCCCAGGAGAAAGCTGTATTTTTTTAAAAGAGTTTCAAAAAAATACTAAAGACTGGTACAGAGGTCTATTTAGCTGTCACCATTTTTAACCATCAGACTACTAACTCACTAAAAACAGAAATAGAGTTATTAGACATAATTCCATTTTATTTGACCCAAAAATCTATTCTGCACAATCTTCTTGGAAGACAACAGCATCTAATTCCCTATATTTTCTATTTTTCTTTATTTGGCCAAAGGGGCATTGGTCCAAAAGCAAAGCAGGAGCTTACAGAGACACGTGGAATGTCAAACATATTTGATCATGATTAGTTACACATCCAAAACAACAGGCCAAGAACACATCAATAAACATTGAATGACAAAACAGTACATTTACACTGTCTGTGAAGGCTGTCATTACAGAATACAGATTAATAGAGTTCCCACACCTACATACCCAGATATGTTATGCCTGGGTATCACATTGCCATATTTCATCTGAGAGATTGAAATCAAGTAGCTTACTTGTGAACTGAGAGGTTATAATGGTAAATATACTGCACAGGGTTTACCTTTGGGGCAATACTTTTAAAATATATATATATACCAGTATATACGTATAAATATACTTTATACTGAGGAAAGGATGTGGGACTCTACACATGAAATACTACTACATGTGTCTGGAACAAGACAGGTATACAGTAAGCACCCCATATATAAAACAGCACTTTATTACAACACCCCAAGGAAGAATATCCAATCGGATTAAAGTAAAATTGAGACAAACTATCCATTGTGGTGAGTGATTAATCTAAGGCTGATGATGAGTTTGATCATCCTGACTCACTTTACTTTACCAGGTGGGCTCCAAGCAGTTGGTACAATAGTGTGAATATGAGGCAGAATTTCAGTGTATAGTTGTCTTTACTGCATCTTGAAGATGGACCAAGATTGAGATGGATCTAGTCCAAATACGTCATGGGGCCTTGGTAAGGATTTAGCTACAGCTCTCTTACAGTAAGATTGCAAGCCTCCTGCTTTAGTACCAGTTAGTTTTATGGATATAATTTTGCCACTGGGTAATTACAAGCAAATGTAATTGGTCTCTAAGACAATTAAAACTAAAGAGAAAAACGTGGCTAACTCCCATCAGTAAAACGCATTAATTGGCACCAAATTGAACACTCTGGAATGTTTTCTGTTAATACCATATTAAACACAGTTTAAAACCATGGACCTTTGAAACCATTAGCCTGTTACACATTGAAACGTTTGGGACCATGTGAATTAAAAGAGCTCAGTCAATGTTTACTTCGATTCACAAATCTCATTGTTGTCACTTCATTGGACTGTTGACTTCTACTTTCTCCTTTGCTATGTTCTGCTCTGCATGTTTGTCTACAGTAAACACAAATGGTTTAAAATGGCTGTCTGTAGATATAACCCACAACATGGGAATCAGAAGGCTGGGAAAAGGGAAAAAAGTACTACAGGATTTAAGACTATATTGATGATAATCAAGCATTGTTTTACTTTTATTTGACCTGTGTTTGAGTCCAAAATGGCTTCCTGTTCCCCCTATCACTAACCAGTTAACAAGGGCTGAGGCAGAACTGGTTGACAATATAGGGAATAAAAGGCTATATCAGGCCATTTCACTCCTTGGTCTAGGAATGATAAAAAAGACAGGTTCGTGGTGAATGTTAGCCTCTGGATAAGGTTAATCTGCACTGTGGGGACAACCCAGACTACTCTACCTGACCTAATTACCATAATCTAGATAAAGAAGCACCATTGATCCCACTTGACCACACTAAGACTGATTAGTGACATGAACAAATCGGAGCAAGGAGACCTGGGTTCAAACACTATTTTAAATATTTCAAATGCGTCAAACATTTGTGTTCGTCTGCATGGAGTACAACGGGTTTTACCCATTTCTGAAGATTCCTGTCCGTTTGTAACAGGAAATCTTAAATCAAGCATACCCACACATTTTAAACGATTTAAATTAGCTTTTGTACCCAGCTCTACTTGACCACCAAGTGAAGGGTGAAGAAAACAGAGCATATTAAGCACAATATAAAACAAAAATGAATATTAACAGTGGTTAGGTAAGAGTCCATTGAGTAGAATAGGGTTGTGTATGTGTCTCCTGTTGGTGTCTGTCTTTTCATTGATTGGTTGTTTTTTTGGCATTCGTCATGGCATTGAGGCAACGTACGGCGGCACCGCCAGCGGGGCGTGGTCAACGGGGCCTCCCTGTGGGGGCATGGGGGAGGGGGGGTGCACGACCCTCGACTATTCCTCATTATGCCATTTTCAGGAACTGTTCCACTTTGTCCTCTTCCACTGCATCTGAAAACATCTCGTAGTTCTGGAACACAGTGAAAGGCATTATAAAGGGCTAATAACATGAATACTCTATGGAGCATAAAACACCTTCTCATCTATAACCATTCCATCAGACAAACAAAACAAAATACAAACAACGTTGTCTCGCAAATCTTTATTCCCTGTTCCTTACCCCACAGTACTGGTCCTCATTGAAGATCTGTGGTGGAACAGCTGTGGGGTTCCCTGACTTCTTTCTCATGTCGTCCCTGACCTCCCCGCCAACTGAGATGTCAATAAGCTCATACCGGATGCTCTTACTATCTAGGATGCGCATCACCTCCGCCTGCTGTGACTTCACCTGAAGGGGAAAAGGAGTCAGCGCCAGCATCTCATTACCCAATTCACAGTATTGAGGTTTGCCAGACTGAACTAATCTTTGTTGTATTGCTCCGGCTTGGTCCACACCTCATCCACAGATGTACAGCTCATTTGTCTAGCTAGCATAGAACCATTTCCTGTTGGCCTTGAAGGGTGTAACCGTAGAACAGTCCTTACTGAGAAATCTACCTGTCATCGAATGACTCCAGTGAATCAAAACACTGCCAGGAATGGCATTTGATCATGTAAATTAACGCTTTTCCCTATACTGCACTGATTCGGGAATGAACAAGGCAGTTGCGTGGGTGCCCAAGACGCAATATGTAGTGAGAAGATTGGTTGCCATCCTCAAACGATTAAGTACATGCCTATAACACCAAGAATTTCTAGCAACTTTCCTTTTGACAAATGAAAGCAAAGTGTGACACCTTACACTAGAACATTAGCAGAGGTATATGGGAATAAGATTAGGGTTTAGTGAGGCGATGCAAACAGAATGCAAGCTTTACATGCACCAAAGTGACCCGGAACAGTAAAGAAATCGGCTTTGTCGCGGGTCTGTAGTTAAAAAGAGGTAACATCAGAACCAGTCAGCCCTTTAAACTCGCTAAGCTAGTTGGGTAGGGCCCTGCCTTCCCCTCATGTCAAAGCGAGTGATGGGAAGTTCAACATTATTTCACTCAGATGTTTGAGTCATTCAGTAAAAATAAACTGTCTTTAGAGTAATTCTGTTCATTTGATTTGTGACGTAGAGTTCATAAAAAGTGTTGTTGAAAATGAAACTAATCTTTCGCTAACTGCACATAGACATTGTCACTCTCTACAACCTCTTCAGTGAGAGGACGATGCACAACAATTCTTCTGGTCACAAAGAGAATAAAATAGTGAACTGCTGGAGCAGCCATCAGGTAGCTAAACTTGTTCTCTTTCCTTGCCAAGTCTGATGTCAGGAAACAAAAGTAACATTACATTGATGTGCTAGTTTTCTCAAGTCCGTCTGTCTTGCTAACGGTTAGCAACTGTGCACTCAATCTCTTACTTGGTCTGTGTACCTGGCTTGCCAGACACTTCTAGGGCTGTGTTCTGTGACTTTGTGCCTGACAAAAGTGAGTGAAATACAACTATTTATTACGTTTGGTAAAAGCCAAATAACAATAATGTGTATAAACTGCAGCTCGTAAAATATAAATGTGTTACACGTCAACATGCGTCCATACGCGTGTACTCAAAATTAAACTTTCCGTCCAGACAATATATGGGTGTGATGGCACACATAGGTGCACATCATTTTAAAACAAGACAATGATAATCTAGTTTCTCAGTCAAGGTTTAGTTAGAACTCTGGACTAGTGCAAGATAGAAAGCAATTGTTAAAATTAACTGTTGATTTATATATTTAATTTAAATTGTTGATTAGCTGGGCATACTACTAGGGTTTTAATAACCAAGTATTCAGCCAAACCATTGTATAAATAGGATTTTATATTTGAAAATGTATTAAAAAGGAAATCTGGGGAACCAGTTTGAATGGGCCTGATGCAGCTGATAATTTTAATCACTTTTTTGTTATCGATAATTTACAGATGCTATGCTTACGTTTGTTAGTAGAGAAAATGCTGGATCATCAGCCAGTAGGCTACAAGCACAGACTATTTTGTGTACATGACTCCTTAACTAATTCTGACATACTTTCTGAATTTCTTCCAGATAGACTGTCCAAATAGGGTATATTTTATTATTTTAAGAATTTTACTTGCACCAATAGCCTATAGGCATGTTTACATTGTATAGCCAAAGCTAATCACACAGCTGTATAGGTTATTTTATTATTTTAAGACTTATTATTTTGCAGCCATAGCCTAAAGGTATATACACTGACTAAAAATATAAACGCAACACCTTTGTTTTTGCCCTCATTTATCATGATCTGAACTCAAAGACAATCCTTCCACCAGGGTCGCAGGCATTTATACAATTAAAATGTTTATTTTTTATTGCCAGGGAGACCAGGGGAGTGTTGATGATGACAACCTGTGATTACTCCTGGACAACAGAGTCAGGGACACCAGGAGAATACAGAGTGCTGGTGCCAATGCTATGGTTGAAGTTCAACGGTACCTAGCAGATGCATACCTGGCAAGTGTGGAAGACCCATTGGTGTACTGGACCAGAAATGCAGGGGTCTTCCCTCACCTATATAAACTTGCAATGGTCCATTAACCATCCCTGCACCTCTGTGACTTGCTAGATAAAAAATTCAAAGGCTGGCCAGGTGGTAGACAATAAAAGGAATCACCTGAACCCTGGCAATGAGGAAAAAATATTGTTTCTAAATAAAACCTGTAAAGACAATACCTTCCCCTCAGAAGTTATTGCACAAGCACTACTTCATAACACAAATCCATTCAATATCAATGTACTGCACTATGTCCAATAATTGCACCATTATGTGTACCAACAACACAAAAGCAGTCACTACAAATCCACTCACTCAAACGTAGCTATTTCCAAAAGCACAATAGCAATTTCATGCTTTAGGAAACATTTTGAGACGAAGAGTTTTATTCCCAGTCTCATCAGAGAAGTTCACATAAGTTTGATGTTTTGGAAACACTCCAAATCTAGATGATGTATGACATTATTAGGAAAGTGTTTGTCTCAAACAGTTCTAATTCAGTCAATAACCCACAGTGTTGACAAATTGCAGTTATCAACCCTTTTTGAAACTATGCAGTTTGTGATGAAGTACGGGAATCGTTCAGTCCAGCCACTATAACCATGGTGGAATTAACGTTAAGACTGTTTATGTGTGCCATAATTGAATTTGCCAGCAGATGTCACTGTTGAATAAAGGTTTCGAGCGTTTCAAAAGACTCGACTCAAATGTTTTAATTGTCTCTGTGTTTCGGAAAGCCTCGTTTTGCCCATCACTATGGTCAGTTATACGGGCCCCTTAGCTGAATTTTGCTTCGGCCACAGGGAGGTCAGGCTCTGTGTAATATAGTAATTATACTTTATAGGTGCTGTCATAGACACAAAATGATCAAGTAGTTTACGTTTCCTTTAAAAGCCACAAAGTTTATCTAATGTGTGGTTGATGATTAATTGTGTAAAGCTATCTTAGTGGGGCGGATTGAGGAAGTTGGGAGGGGATTTTGCTGTGTAACCACGCCTTTGGTTACAAAATGCAGCATGCCCCTGCACTACAATGCCCAAAAGCAAGAGTTTTATACTGAAGAAATGTATTGCTTTTAGAAAAAAGGTTATGTCTAGCATTTGGTCATACATTTCTAGAAGTATAGAAATTAATATAGCGATGACACATAAATGCTGCAGGCAACAATAAACAGATCTTACGGAAAAAATATTTAGCAATTAACACCAGATGTGTCATCGCAATGTTTGGATCCAGTTGCTCGAAATTATGTTCGCCCCAGAGCGAATGCAAACTCTTGAGAAGTATGCTTGGCTGGAAAATGATTCATTTCAGAAACTGTCTGAATTGCAAGTAAAAAGCTGTCTAGTTTTGCTTAAATACAATGCGTTCAAAGACAACAAAACAGTTCACGGCCACAGCACAGGGTATTGCTATCTTAAGTAGCTGCACTTGTCTAGACCAGCATCGATTATATCACAATGCAATAAAAAGCCATTTACACTGTTATTCTAAAACACCCATGTGATATAGGGCCTACCGCGCAACGTTGACTAAATGAGGAAATAAATACAACAGAAAATACGAACAATATTACTTCCGTTCCCTTTTTCGATTGGAGTTTGCGTTTACGGATGGGGTTTGATCATCGCCATATCCACTCGTTATGCTTCAAAGATGTTGTATGGCGAAATGAATATTCAATAATTTCCCTAAAGCTAAAACAGCAATATTGCTCTAAAACTTAGAAAATCGATTTTTAGGCTGATCACAACCTGGGATGAATCGTTGATAGGGCGTTGGGTGTGTCTATTCAGACTGTTCCTCGAAAAGTATATATCATTAATATATCCACCTGCAAGAATATAATGAATCGTTTCATCTGCTTCTGATCTCACCTCTCTAGATGCAGTAACGGTGGTGTAATATACTTTGACGCTCATGGTTGCGATTCTTGATATCCCTTTGTGTGTTAGCTGCACGGCGGCGAACAGTTATCTTTCCGTAGTCTACAATCGCCTGTCCCTCCCGTGACTCAAAAGCCGCTATTTGCTGGCTGGTTTAAAGGGCCAGCGCATCTATTTAGGCAGTGGTGATACACTGGTAGGCCTATAACTCTAAACTGGTTAATATGTCTAGTCTAATCAAATTAACGGCCTAGAATACATTTATGTTAGACATCTCAATGTTTTACTTCAAACTAACAGTCCAGAGTGGTTGTAATTATCTGTTTCTGAACAATTATCATGATTGTAATTATCTGTTTCTGAACATCAATGACAGTTATTTCTAGCACTAATTCGATGCATTTCACTTCTTGGACGCACAATCGTCTGAACCAATGTACTTTTTTACGTATCCTTATTCATATAATCTCAGTTCCACTACCGTCACTTTATCTAACACATTAAGCAACTTTTGTTATTTTGATGAACTATTAATAAACATTCATGTTATAAACTCAGGTGCAATAATGGAATATGACAAGACCACCGTTGGGATTGAAGCGGACAAAATAAGTTGTTTGGATATCTGAACGATACCTTTTTTGGCCCCCCTGTGTAACTGGAGTAATTGTGAACAGTTTGCTAATGAAACTTTAGCGGCATGGTCATGTAGATATTCATCACCCAGGCAGCAGAGAGAGGTGGGCCTGTTGCCTTTATTGTGAGCTGGAAAAGTGGATCAGATCCAAGAATAGGGTTAGCTCTAGCTTTGTCTGCTGAGTCAGGTTTTTCCTACAGTACGTTGGTTGGAGAGGAGTGGAGCTGCGTGGTCTGGCCAATAGTGGTGGTGAAATGCAACAAGCAAACCAGGAGGAATTATACCCCAAAGTTGTGTCTTGACAATCCTGGTATATCAATATAATTTGCAACTATTAATCAGCATAGGTTACTTTTGGATACAAACATTGTTTCTACCAAGTATGGACTTATATAAAAAATGAAGCTCCTGTACTTTCGATGCCTATTTTCCACAGAAGGTGTCAACTGTCAAACAAAAATTGTAAATTGTGTTTTGTCCTCACTACACCACAATGGTGATGATACATTGGAACAGTGGACAGTAATCTGCTCATTTTATAATGACAAACTACATCCTATACAATTAGGCTTCATGTGGCTGATTACCTGTGGTGATGGAATGGAAAAACTTCAGCAAGCTTAACAAAATATAGACTGAATTGAAGTGTTTTTGGATGTCAATGGAAATTTTATTTTGGACCCATTTTACATTGTTGTCATTATTGATTCAAAATAAAAAAATATAAGATTTCATTTTTGGAGGAAAAGTAGAGATTGCAGTAATAACATAAGGACACATTTTTATTAAAGGTTCTGCAAATGTAATAAACAATGGTTTGGAACTTGAATGCCCTGCAAATTGACAGGATTCCTTACACGTTTTTTATTACTAATACAGAGGGAAGGAATCTCCATTCTGGCACAGCTACTATGGATCCTAAAAACTGACCAATACTAATACAAAAATACTATCAAGACACATGTGCTTGGAAGTACTTGGTTTCACAATCAGTGAGTAATGGACAAAGTCACCAAGAGACCCGTGTTCAAATGCAAATATCTGTCTGGGGTTGGGGGGTAATAATCAAACTGGTTAGCACTGTCTCGCCACATTCTAGCGACACCTGTAAGCTCAATCACAATAGAAGTTTAAAGAGTATTTTCCATAGAAATGGGATGTATAGAAAGGCCATTCCAATTCAAATCAATGTACAAGAATGGTCAGAGCGGCAGCCATTTTTACGTGTAACATTCCATTGCAAAGATCTAGCGGCCTACTTCCGCATTAAACCGATTTGGGTGTTGTCACCGCGACAACTGACAACAATCGCCATTTTGTTCTGTACTAATCGAATGACCATGCCAAGCAGTTAAATAGCCTTTCTATTCATTCGATTTCTATGGTATTTTCCTTCTACTCTTTTTTTCTTTTTTCTTCAATTTAGTAATGAAAAATGTTAAACGTATAAAGTGAAAATATGAATATTGCTGATCCCAGTTCAGGTGCTAGACCTTTCCCTTGGCCATATCCCTTTGAATTCAGGTCTATATATGGTGGAAGAAACATGGTTCAGTTCACTATGTCAAAAATGTTAAATAAAACATGGCAAACAATGTTTTCTTTATAATGTGAAGCTAGTCAATCAACAAGTGGACTGGAAATGGATGTGGGCGTATAGCAATGCACAACCTTTTGAGATCCTATTGGGTGATAACGCGATTCACCCATGTAATAACGCGATTCACACTGCCTTCCATCTGAACAACATTTATATTTACCATAGTGGAAAGCAGCGGAGAGACAGATGAAATTGGGTATGGGTTATAATGTTTACAGGTTGTTCAAACACCTTACCAGCAAAACTGATGCTGCATAGGTCTAAGCGAGTTACCTTTGTGATATCCCAGAATGCCATTCAGAAACTTTACTTGATGTGGTTTGAATAACTTAGGCATACCTATTCTTAAAGTCACCACACTCCTAATTTGGCTTGACATGAACAAGTGAAATAAAAATGTTCAGTATGAGACACTAACTGCAAACAAAACACAGACAATGATCTCAAAGGGAAAAAGGGTAAAACAACACCATTAAAAACAGCATTGTTAGCTTTAGTTCATCTCCCCGAAAAATACAGAAAATACAATACAGGTTATAAACATTTCTACTTGTTCAGTGATACTCTAGCCTGTTTCCAATTCGTTTTGTGCTGTCATGTTAATTTCTCAAGGTCACAGCACAACCTGCTATAGGACCAGGCTTTTGATAAGTTTCCTTATTGTCCATTACGTGAAAGGTAAACAAAAAGGCAAAGTAAGGACCTCTTCCAGCGTTTTGACATAATACAGTGACTCTCTATAATGTGCTTCTATAACCATATACTGTATTTATACATGTATGTCTCACCTGACATTGTTTACAGGACAGATTAACGAATACACAATTTTCAAAGATTGGTCTGGTCCAATCAACACTTCTTCACCTTACATACTGTAATGTTCAGTTAATACTTTCTATGTGGATAGGTTGATCAGCTTGGCTTAAAACGTGAAGGCTCAACCTCTAAAAAATTTAACAGTTTACATTGTAACATTATATATTCAAACTTACACTGAAAAGGGTCCCTTTAAAACACAAGACTACTTTGAAAATAAGGACACTTTTGGTCAACATTCCATTAAAAAGTATGGCTTATAAAGGATTCCATTATTTTCAATTTCCCAAATGCTGACAAGGGCATTCAAATCATGAAGTGAAACAGAATCATGACATTGTTTGTTATACTTTGACTGGAATAGTTTTCCTTAAGCACAAAGGCACTAATTTTGGAAAGCAAGATTATAATGAAACAGGAAATAAAAGCAGTGCGTGTTGAGTTGAACAAGGCCATATAGAACACTTGGTAATGACACGAACAGCGGACAAAACTTTCCAAAAGTTTCTGTCTGTTAAAAGTTCAAACTATTTGAATCAGTTTTGTCTGCTGGAAAGAGATTGGCTGCAGGTATCTTAGCAGTTGGGCCACTAAATTAAAGGTAAATCTGCCCTTGTAGAAGACAATTAATTTAACACTGACTGCGCAACGGTGGCCATGTATAATACCTAATCCTAAAATTATGACTCAGAACTCTGTGGAAGTCTCAAACAGTAATGGGCTTTGCAAATAAATGACAAATAAGTCACACCACAACCCTGAATATACTGTGAGGAATAGGACGAATATAAGCACCTTCCATATTACCTAGTTCTTCTTAAATTTTGTCTCTACATGTTCTCCTAACCAGCTCATTTTGACTTTTCTCTGCAGTCAAGCAACCGCTTAACTTTCCTGGCCATGAACACTGCTATGCAGACACTGGCCAGAAGCGTGACTCCATACAGCAGCAGGTAGACTGCGGCGGATGCTCCTCCCTCTCCGTGAAGCATTGTGTAGAGTGGCCGCCGTCCCAGATAGTCCAGGTGAGAGGCTTCTATCTGGCAGAGGGTACAGAGCACCAGTAAGATGTGAAACAGCTGGTGGCCCTGTCCCAGAAAGTCACATTGGCCGGGAAACAGACTCTCTGGGAGCGGGTGGGTGAAGAAGAATGCACTGGACAGGAAGAAGGCTACTTGGCCCCCGTGGAAGGATATAGCTGGATCGGCAACTACGCCTCCGGCTGGGTGGGTGATCGAGTCCTCAGTGTGCAAGGTGGGCCAGAGGTTCGAGAGGAGGAGTCGGTGGAACACGGGGCTAGTATCCCAAGCGTACGCCATAGCCGACGGAACCACCTGCCCCACCTTCCGGACCCAGACCCGCAGGCTGTAGTTGCGATACTTTCCATAGCAGCACCCGAGGCAAGATAGGCAGCTGAGGAGTGTGGCAGTGGGCATGAAGGCCCAGGAGACCCAGCGGTAGTAGTTTGGCTCCACAGCATAGTAGAAGTGAGCCACAGCGCTCCCGTACTGATACTGTGCCACACCTACGTAATCAAGGAAGTAGAAGCAGTAGTGGTGTAGCTCCGACTTGGCAGACAGGAGATGTGCCAGCGTGCTGCAGGCTGTGTAGGTCACGGACGACAGGAGCAAGATGAGGAGGGGCCATGCGTGGGCGTCATGAACGAAGTCCACCGTCTCAGCCAGCTGGAGGAACTTGACCATCACCAAAAGCGACCCCAGAAGGTGTGTCCACACGTTGATGGTTTCGTTGTGACGTTGGAACAGCGACAGGAAGTAGTACCTGTATTGATAGGGAGACGGGGAGCCTGATTATTTTAGCTTCAAAAACACTTTATTATAACAAACTCCTTTTTTTGTTATAGTTAGTGTAGTACATCCTTTTACTGTACCTCCAGCCTTGGTGGAGAGGTCGGTAGCCGGCGTAGATGTGGTGCTCTCTGAAGAACCCGGGGACGTCCGCGTCCCGTAGTGTCCCGGGCATGGAGGGGGCGGCGTCTTTCAGCATCTGGGGCAATGCTCTCACCTGCTGGAGGTTGATAAACAGACGCCCAATCCTCTCCATGGCGATTGTTGCCATGATGGATGGTCTGTCGTAAGGACTTGTTATTGTTGTTGCCTAACAACTTTACGACACTAGCAACTGAAAGAGAGTAGCAATATTAGGACGGTATTCAACATTAACTAAACCAACTTGTAAAGCTATATCTATTCCCTGAAAATTGATAAGACTATCCTTGAAAAAATACTTGCATTAACCCTTTTAGCTGGTCTTCCAAATTGGCGCCCCACCCAGCCAACAGACCTAACTAGTTACGTCAGTACTTGTCAGAATTCAACAGACCTAGTCTTCTAGGTACTGTTGATTTTAACGGTATTTTAGTCATTTTAGTCATCTTAGATTTTAACAGCCAACAATAACTCTGGACAACAGGTCTTCTGTGGTTGGATAAGGAAATCCAGTTGTGCATGTAATGAAAGTTAAAGACTTCATAAATATTTTTATTTCATAGAGAAAAAAATAAATGACTAAAATTACTTACTAAAATGACAGAATTTTTGTCACATTTTAGTCACCTAATTTATCGATGAAATAAGGTATATTTAACCGACCATTAATCTTCGATCATATATGGAATGAAAATGTATTTTCAAACGACATTACTGCTTTTGTCCAGTCTTTCAAGTTCATTGATAAAAAGTCAAAAGAAGTATGACTAAATTGCTGATGAAATCAACACTACTTCTAGATCAACAAAATCCAAAGCCTGAAAGATGCGCTGCTCTCTGTGTGGACATGATGACCATAAAGCACTGCTGACACCAAGGACAAAAAGCTATTGTCTTAAATCCAGTTATGTAGAACTGATTTGTTACACTCAAAAGCACTAAATTACATTGTTTATATCAAAACGTACCGGCACATGCCCATTGACAAACACTGTGGAAGCACAACTTAGCCATGTCTTCAACAGAATTCCTATTAGAATGGCAAAATGTGCACTGTATGGAATCGGTTACTACTCTTAAAAATACATTTCCCCAAAAATAAATTTACTGTTGCTACCAGTAACCGCCCCCAGCAGTGCTCTAGATACCCTATGTGAATTAATTGCCCCCCTTATCCTCTGAGTTCTTATTGTTAGGTGACCTAAACTGGAACATTGCAGCCAATTTACAATCTAAATTTGATGCCATTAACTTACACAAATTGTCAACGAGTCTACCAGATACAACCTAAAAATGCAAGCAAGGGTACCCTTGATATTATTTTAACTAACATGCCCTTCAAGTACACCCCTGCTGTCTTCAGCCAGGACCTCAATGATCACTGCCTCACTGAGTGAAACCGTAACTGGTCAGTAGTCAAACTACCACCCCTAATCACTGTTAAAACCACTCTAAAACACTTTAGTGAACAGGCCTTCCTAATTGACTTAGTCAGGGTATCCTGGAAGGATGTTGACCTTATCCCGTCAGTCGAGGATGCCTGGTCATTCTTTAAAAATGCCTTCCTCTCTGTCCTGAATAAACATGACCTACACAAAAAGTTACTGCTTTACCCTGAAAACATCTGTGTACGTAACGCAGTGGGAAATTTGATATGGAGTTGAGGAAGGGAGCCAGAATGCAGGAACTTGCATCTTTCACTTTAATGTTGAACGCACACAATAACAAATATACTAAACATTGACTGGCCACTTACAGAAAAGCGGGCAACAGTAATGCCCAAATATAGTACCTGTAACAACACAGGGAACAAGGTACCTGAACAATCTAACACAAGCCAAGAAAGCTGCTTCGGATAATTGTCCATTGCTCATCCTTAACAGGGAAGTACTTAGATCGTGATAGTAACACACACAGGAGTATGGAACATTATGCTCACACAGGCATTAAACAGCATAAATAGATAGCCAGGAAATGTCCAGGAGATCTCAACAATGACACAGGTCCCTAGCAACACCAACCAGATATGGGCTGTGACCATGACATGTAAATATTCAGGGAAATAAGGAACCAGTACACACAATCAGTCAGAAAAGCTAAGACTAGCTTCTTTAAACAGAATTTTGCAGCCTGTAGCACCAATTCTAAAATGTTCTAGGACACTGTGAAGTCCATGGAGAATAAGAACACCTCCTCCTAGCTGCCTACTACTCCACGGCAAGGTAACACCATCCCCACTGACGAAACTGATATAGTCTAGCTGGGCTTTATAAGCTGGACCCTGTCGTCCTAAAACTCTGTGCAGCAAATCATTGCAACTCCTATTACTAGCCTGTTTAACATCTCTCGTTTCTTCAGAGATCACTAAAGATCGGTCATTCCCCTGACACTCTTGACCCTTAATGTTACCAGAGGTGGCAGAATTACACAAACGCCATACTCAAGTAAATGTGCAAGTAGTTACTTAAAAAAGTACCCCGGTAGAACCCCTTTATCATTCTGCCCTGTCTTGAATCTAGGTTAATAAAAATATTACCAACCATTTTGAATCCCAACCACACACTCCAAAACAGATTACCAATACCAACCATTTCTAAACCCACAGCATACTCTCCGCTATGCAATCAGGTCATCAAGCTAGTCATGGCTGTATCTCTGCTATGCTCAAGGTCTTAACTGATATTACAACTGCCATTGACAAATTACATTACTATGCAGCTGTATTTATTGACCTGGCCAAGACTTTTGAATCATTGCATCCTTATTGGCAGACACAGTAATAGCACTGGTTTCTCAAATAACTGCCTCGATTAGTTTACCAACTACTTCTTTGACAGGGTTCAATGCATTACATCTTAGGGTCTGTTGTCTAGACCCCTGGATATCTCTATGGGTGTGCCACAGGGTTAAATTCTTGGACCGACCCTATTCTCTGTATATATCATTTATGTCGCTCTTGCCGCTGGTGACTCTGATCCACCTCTACGCAGATGATGCCATTCTATACACATCCAGCCCTACATTGGACTCTGTGCTAACTAACCACCAAAAGAACTTTGATGCCATTCAACACTCCCTTGGTGGCCTTCAACTGCTCCTAAACTCCAGCAAAACCAAATGCTGGTCGTAGACCTTCGTCAGTCTGGTAATGGCTACAAGATCCATAAACGATTAAATATACCACTGAGCACTTTCAGGGCCATTATAAAGAAAATCAATAGATATGGAACAGTTGATAACCTCACAGGTTGAGCATATGCATTTTGCCCCCAAGGATAGGGAGGAGGATAGTGAGAGAAGCAACAAAATCACTGTGACAGAATTGCAGGCCTTGGTGGCGTCTTGGGTTCACCAAGTTTCAAAAAGCACCATCAGATGCCACCTCCACAACCACGGCCTCTTTGGAAGGGTTCCCAGATGAAAGGCCTTTCTGACCCCAAGACACAGACACAAGCGCTTGGAGTTCGCCAAATGTCATTTAAATTATGACTGGAGGAAGTTGCTCTGGTCAGATGAGATCAAATTAAACGTCTTGGTCAGATACAGCATCAGCATGTTGAGCGTCGAAACAGAGCTTTTGACGCCAAACAGCTTTTGTAAAATGGTCAGTGAAAAAGAAAGGAATCCTTTCAACAGTGCAAAATTAAAAGTACCGGTACTGTCAGAAAATTACATTTTGTTAATTATTACATTTCATGCATTAATTTTTACACCTTGTTAACTATGGGTAGTAGCAGCAGTGTTCTTGTTGACAAGTAAGACGCATTGCTACCGTTTGTGCCTGTTTAATAAAGTTATTAGAAAATAACTCTCTCGTTTTCTCTCCTACATTCAGTGTCTCATGCGCTTATCTAGAGGAGTGTTTTTAAATGCACATCCAATCCCAATAATAACACAAATAGACCAATCACATGCTGCAATGTGACATGTTTTAAAGTGCAGGTCAGAACAGTGTTTTGGCAGCTCTGATAATGGATGTGGGGGCAGATTATGAATTGAGCAACGTTATAATCTGTCACATGTTTAATGATACGTAGACTAATAGAAAGAGGATTTAATTAAATAAGTATTAATCACATTCATATTTGAATAAAACAAATCATTAATGTGGAGGTTTTCACCATTTTGAATGCTTTACAAAAAGACTTACAAAAAGAGGGCACATGACACGACACATGATTTCTCTTAAACTGTTTACCTATTTAACTGAAATGAGAAACTTTTTATAAAAAAATATAATTTTGACCCACTAGTTCCATTAATTGCACTCTATTGTCTGTTAAACATGGACAAATGATAAACCATTCAACTATAGGCTCAGGCTCATTGTATATTTTGACAAACATTGCTGCCATATGGTAGGGCCTCTATCACGAATCAGATGACACGAAAGTGGGGTGGTAAAACAAGACAAAAGTTAACAAATAAAAACATTGTAACGACGTACTGCCTGCCTCCAATGGATGGCAGTATAATCCAGACAAATGAAAGAGCACCAATGATATGTCATTTATACTCAATAACCTCATTAATTTATAACTCTGTGAATACCCCTTTTTTGTGCTAATATTGATTTGTACCAGGCTACAGTAAGGCCGGGTTTACAACCCGATAGATTTCGGCAACATTTTCGATTCTGGTCGAGCCGAGACAAAATAATTCCATACTGTTTGTATTTACACTGTCATGTCTCCAGACCGCAATTGCACGTTTGTGTCATTCAAGACGTCTTGAGCACTCTGCTCAGAAACCGGCCCAGCCCTTCGTTTGCAAAGCCCCAAGTGGAATTGTTCAAATTGTTCTCGTGCGCTACCTCCAGAGGTCGCGTTGAATTCGAGAGAGCCCCACAAGTTTACACACTACAATAGTGTCTCGTCTTGAGATTTGCTCGAGCAGATTCGAAAATGTTGCTTAAATCTATCATAACGTAAGTCCTGATATAAGAATTTAATTACATGTTTAAGTCTGCAGTACAGTATGTCAATAACCCCAAACTCAACTCAAACATGGTAGGTCAATGCTCTCACAGCTCAACACATATATGTACATAAAGAGAAATATGGAAAAAATCCAAGTCCAGGCACTCAGTTGGATACAAAAGTTACAAGGCCTTTATTATTTTAGAGGGCTAAAGCATTAAAACACCAACGCGTATCGGCCCACTGGCCTTCATCAGGGTGAGAAATAAGAGTGATATTATCACAAACTCCACACAATATGTATAAAAAATATATAAATCTGAATAGGTTAGTTAGATATCATAATTCTCAACTCAAGATAGTCTTACAACAGCCTAAGTAGTATAAACATTTTCACAAGTGGGTCTATTGCATTAAAAGCCATGATTTACGAACGGCAAAACATTGTCAATATTGAGACAGCAATTATAAAAAGGGTGAAAGGTCAAAATCTTCATTGAGACCTGGATGGCTAGTTGCCCTCAAGGTATAAATCCAATATGTCTCCCTCTGTTTAAGACGTTTGATTATATCCCCACCCCTGGCATCAAGGTGAATAGCCTCAATGCCCATTACTCGTAAGATTGAATCCCTCCCATGTTTTGCATCCATATAATGTTTAGCCATTGGATAATTAATATTTCCAGTTCGGATGGCATACCTATGCTCAACTACCCTATCTCTTAGTCTTCTTTTAGTGAGGCCTATATAGAAGCAGCCACAGGTACACTCTAATCGATAAACAATTAAACAAATAAACAAAAACATTGTGGCAAGTGCCAGAGTGACACACCTGAAATCAATACAATTATAAGTATGGCTTGATTTTGTTTGTTTGTTACCAACACCCTGATGAAGGCCAGTGGGCCGATACGCGTTGGTGTTTTAATGCTTTAGCCCTCTAAAATAATAAAGGCCTTTTAACTTTTGTATCCAACTGAGTGCCTGGACTTGGATTTTTTCCAAATTTCTCTTTATGAACATTTAACCCTTCCAAGAGCACCAGAGGGTACAAGGGATACCAGCAGCGCTCCAGTTCCCCTTTTGTCTACATATATGTACATGTTCACTCTCCTTGCTGCTTCTCTATAGAAGGCCATATGGAACAGAGAGGAGGTAGAAGGTGAGGAAAGTATTGGGCAAACTTCAAGCTTTCTCCATAACATTTCCTTCCCCTTTTCCTGTGTTGTCAACAGATGGTAAACATGGTTACGGAAAATAATCATTGGTTTTGACATGTTGAATATGGCCAAGACACTAGAGCTCTAGTGACATAATAAACTGCCTACTGGAAACCTTGCTCACAATCAGCTTGGCAAAGGCACGCATGCTCCCAAAAAGTTTGTCACTCACAGGGTTTACTGGTTTCTCACAGGTCCCGTGTAAAATCCAGCCAGTTCAGGACATGCCTAGCAAGTTCAGTCAAGTTAAACCAGACACACAGAAAACACACTTTAACCACAGACCTGCTACACACAGGCAGAGCATTTTAATCTACTAACTAACAGTAGGGTTCTAGATTATCTTAATCTGCATATAAACTGTCCGATTAGGCTGCTATACTGCAAGTCTCTGGGCCTGTTATATGGCTTTCACTACTTGGTGTCTGAAACATTCTTTCTCTAGTCTGTATTCTAAACAGTGATAGAAGGGGTGAGGCCCGGGTAGAAGAAAAACAACTCTTTAACCCTGTACCGGTATGTGTAAAAACCGATTAAGCCGCATTTGAAATGGATTTCTGATGTTTTTTAAATTTACAACCCACTCAGACTGAACTCAAATGTCATTATCTCTTCTCTGACGATCGTGCATGTTCTGATCATTAGACAAAAGCTAAACCTGGTATACATGGTATCAGTTTTAAATTTCCTGAACTTCACAGTGAAGGAATGTCTTGTCAGACCGCATAAGAAATCCAGCAACAAATCAGACGTTTACACTAACGTTACATTTCTTTTTAGATAATGGTGACATGTCCGTATTTGATAAAAATGTGGATAATTAATTCTGAAAATATAAAGGGATTCTTAAATTAAACAAGGCATATTAAAACATGTCAATTTAATTTCTACAACACCCATTTCCTCTTATCAAGCCTGTCAAGTAAAAGGCAGCAGGGTAGCTTCATAGAGCATTGGGCCAGTAAACGGAAGATGGTTTTAAAGACCCCTGCTGTTCTGCCCATGAGCAAGACAGATAGCCCTAATTCATCCCCGGTTGTTGCTGTAAATAGGAAAGTGTTCTTAGTATACCTGCATGGTAGATAAGTATTTGCTTAAAGATAACTACTTATGGCTGAGGAATTTACTCGGTGGCACACAATGATTTCATAGTGTTTACATGGTAACCCGTTCACATACTAAAGCCCACAATCTACAGTACAAATCTAGAACTTTCTTGTGTTTCAGTAGGTGTTGAATGGTTGACAGATCATCTATTAGTGGGAAAAATGTTCTGATATTGTTCTCGTTTACAAACCTAAATGCATATTTCACTCTCCTCATAACTTTAACTAAAACATCTATATGCCTACATCTCATTATAACTTTATAGGTTCCGTTTAAACAAGGTATAGTCTATACACAAATAATAATGTCCTCTTTAACACTATTTCATAAACATGACCTAACTTATAGTTATTAGTAGTTAGCTCTACATTAAGTAGTTAAAAATTTCAAGAGGGAGAAATACCAAACGCATTTGGGTCTTCAGGCGACTTCAGGACCCTCCGTACAATCCTTCACCTTTAGATGTTCGTCGGACGATCTCCGTCCCAACCTGTCCCCATATCACAATCATCAGTAAGTCACGCCTTCATAACTGGTGACAGACTTGTTAACCACTCAGATCCCGTTATGAAACAGACGTGTTTTCTCCTCTAATATCGAGTTGTCCAATGGCAAATAGAAGGCGGTCGTACCAGCAGCGAGAGGGAAAAAATGTGTACTTGAGTAAGTTGACGCACTGAGTTGACTTAGGAACTTTTACTTACGTACCATCTAATGGACTTCAACCAGAACCTCATTCCTTTATTGTAATCGTTCAGCTGTTTAGTCTATTTACGTTTTCTCTGTTTCATATCATGGAAAGATTATTCCTAAATAGATCAATGAAATATTTTCTATTTTGCACAAAATAATGAGAGGTTTCAAACCGCACCCTGTTAAGCCGGAAATGAAAAAAGGCTCAGTGATATGGATTTTAGTAAAAACTGAAATCGTTTTTTACTTTTCCAAATAATGTATAATTCGGTAGTCAATGTTAAAACACACTTCAAATACACATTATTTTGAATGATACAATTAACCAAACGTTAATTTTGTTAAACCTATTTCAAACAGGTCAATGGCATCAATGGCATAACTATTAGTAATACCGTGACAGTGACAGGCTAAAGAACACTTAGCTACTATGAATTTTGAATATTTAAAAAAGTTATGAATACCTACCTATTTCAATAAACTAAGATAAATACATTTATTTTATTCAGCAATATTTGAAACCCGTTCTGCATTTCAAATATTGTAGATATACCCTATCACATCAGCAAAAGCATTGTAGATATACCCTATCACATTTCTCTGCAGTTCGGTCACTTTTTCCCTGCCTTCTAAATCCGATTGGAAAACATAACGGAAGTTTGTCAGAGCATATATAATGTACCAAACTGAAAACTAACTGCTTCAGTAACCCATGACAAAGTTCTGCTTTGTAGCTTCAAAGCTTGCCTGAAATTGTGTGGATTATATAAGGTGTTGGCGGTGCCAATTTGGACTTCCAGTACACCATTGGCAGTACTCAAGTCATGAGGTCGGGGTGAGATGCAGTTTGTGCATTTTGTATTTGAAAACTTTTTAACTGTTTTTAGTGTTGTTGTATTTTACATATGCTGTCTTATCTAGTATTTGTCATACGTTTATGTGCACTCTAATTATTGTGTCAGTGAAGCATTTTCTTTCCTTTTGGTTCTAAATTCAAAAATGTATTTACCTGTATCTGTGCTATCACTTATGGTGTAATATATTGGTGTATTCTTTTTGACTCTATCTGTAACTTTGCATTGTTTTTGCCCTGTCATGTATTTTTACACAGATTGCAGTTGCAAATGAGTCAGTTCTCAATTGGCATATTTACTGCAATAAAGTAGAAAATAAATACAAGATTGGATATGAAAACATTATTACATTACTATAAGTTTAGATTTTTTTACTTTAATGCTATATTTTATCACTTTAAGTGCAGTGTTCCCCTATTTTTGCCATCAAAGTGTGTTCTATCACCAAGGATGTAGGAACTTGGGGAAATGGGGGGACACCCCCCCCCCCCCATGATACAGACAGGCAATGTGGCCCCCCCAATATCAAGAACAATTTGTGAAAAATATATGTTGTATCCCCCCCCAATATCAAACTCACTCCTACACCCTTGTATATCACTAACAACACAAATAAGCACTTAATTTGTCAATTATATTTATCTGGCCCAAAACCTTTGCTGCTCTAAAAATCTGTTCTCATTTCAAGATGGTGAAACCAATATGCTCAAAACCATGTGCACTTTAACATCATAGTAACTATTTGATTTCCGATCTAAACACTGCAACTACAGTTGCAGTCAAAACATTTCAAACCCCATAGCAAATCTGGTTTATTGTCAAAATGTAGAGACTTTCAGCTGTTTGCAATAAAAAATTCTAACAAAAGCAATTAAAATAGCTCAACACAATGAATACATCAAGCGGTTTCCCCAAATTCAACTGAAAATGCAACTGATAATGACTTCTACAGTCTCATTCAACCACTTAATGGCAATCGTCTTTAGAACTTAGTAGAGCATAATTTTGCTGTTATGACCTGCTGCAAATGAGATGCATAGCCAGACACCAGCCTCTGGCAGCGTTCCTGAGGAATCTTAGCCCATTCTTCATGAACAATGGCCTCCAGTTCAGTAATATTCTTGGGAATGTGTGCTGCAACCGCCTTCTTCAAATCCCACCAGAGATTTTCTATCGGATTAAGATGACTGTGATGGCCACCTTAGAATCTTCCAGGACCTCTTCTGCAACCAAGCCTTGGTGGAATTTGAGGTATGCTTGGGCTCATTGTCCTGTTAGAAGGTACAGTACAATGATACCCCAGCTTCAGCTTCCTCACAGATGGCATGACGTTTTCTCCCAGGATATACTGATACATTAATGAATCCATCTTGTCTTCCACACACTGCAGGTTTCCTGTGCCAGAGGATGCAAAGCAGCCCCAGAGCATCACAGTGCCACCACCATGATTGACTGTGGGCAGAGCTTTCTTTTCAGCGTATGCTTCATTCTTCTTCCTCCAGGCATACTGCTGATCCATCATGCTGAAATGTTCCAGTTTTGTTTCATCGCTCCACAGAAAATAATCCCAAAACTGCTGTGGTTTTTTCATATTCGAGCCAACCTTTCTTGTGCTTTTGGGTCAGTAGTGGTGACCGTCTTGGAGTTCTGACATAGAAACCTTCTGCGTTTAGTATGTGCCTTACTCTGCTCACTGAATCCTCATTGACTGTTGCCACCAAGTCTTGCTGCAGGTCATTTCCAGTCACTCATTTTTTCTCTTGGGTTTTTCACAACCTGTGGTCCCATAAATCTGGTTGCAGCATTTGATAGCTTCCTTTTTCTGCCCCGTCCCAGTAAGGTAACCACCATTCCCTTAACTTTGAACTTGCAAAATATGCTTTCATCTGTGTCTCTGGGAGCATTCAGTGCCTTCACTTTTTTTGTATCCTGTTCCTTGTTTGTGAACGGCAAGATAATTTCTCTTAAACTTTTGGATAATTCTTTTGACTATGTTCACACGCAGCCAAACCCCCAGTCAGTTCAGGTATTTCATTTGTTTCATCTGAAGCACAGCTAGTGTGAAGTGCTTGAGTAGTTGCATCAGGTGTGCTTGAGACAACACCTGTTTTGCCTATTTGTGCTGTTGTGAGGGATTTTATTCAGAGGTTGATTAATTTTGAGACTGGAGAAATCATAATGAGTTGGATTTTCAGTTGAATTTGAGTAAACCACTTGATGCATTCGTTGTGTTGAGCTATTTCAATTGCTTTTGTTTGATTTGTTCATTGCTAACAGCTGAATGTCTTTACATGTTTATGGGTTGAATCATTTTTATTGCAACTGTAAGGTTGATGTGTGAAACTAGTCACAAAATATAAAGTTAGGTGAAACTAGTTTAGTAACCATCTATTACTGATTTTCAGTTTTCAAGGCATTTGTGAATGATCAGCTGTCAGCAACAACGTGTTTGCTTTTTTTGTGAGTATTTTTCTAATTTTATTGACAGGACAGGAAGAAGCTCAGCAGACAGGTGTGTGGAGGGAGGCAGAGAAAGGGCACCAACGGTGGCCAAGCTGGGGCTCGGTATTGGCTTTTTATGATTGTTCAGTCATTTATCTGCATAAGTCATCAAAATATGTATCTGAAATGAAGTTGCATCAATCCTACACCGAAGCCAGTCTGCTTAATGGATACTAATGCTAATGTCAAGCCACAAAGTTTACATTGAAATGCTACTTGGATATCAGTCTGTCAAAGAGTTTGAACAATGGGTGTTTCCAGTGGCCTTCAAGCTAAATTAATTTGAATATGATTGGCTGTATACGTCACACCAGCCCCAATCTAAAGCCTATTGATCACAACCAGACTCATACATATTTGAGAGGCTTATATTTAAGGCTGTGTAAATAAACTTGGATTCTCTAATGTTCTTCATTGGTATAGATATTTTGACCTTATTTTAAATCATTTACAAATATATCCACTGTGGGGCACTGTTTCCTTTCACATTGATGTAGAGCAGAGCTACTGTAATGGATTAGCATTGGTTATTTATAATGTTCTATAAAAGTTTGATCTAGTTCTGGTGAATGAACATTTTATTTAGAATATCTCCGGATCTCCAGGGATGTGTTTAGAGTAGCCTGCGAAATAAAAAAATATTTCGGTTTGATTAGGACCCTTTAAATGGCCTGTTTGTTTTCATTACTTACTCCATACTTTTCTCTTTTCCCCCACACACTGTATATTGATATCTGCTTTTTGTATTTGACAATCATGTAAGCATTGATTTACGATAGTAACGATATTGTCAACTATTAGGTTGAATCAGAGCCAGGATAATGTACTCCATTGTGCAACATCTCCTCAAATGGGAATTGACCTACTCTATAATTTTACCTATAATTCTCAGTCCTATCTAGCCTTTCAGTATATTGATTTATTCATTCTCCCAAAATGACCATCTATGCAGAAAACACTAATAATAATACCTCTGAGATCTTATCGGTCAATATTTCTGAGGTTTTTTTTACCCTTATTTTACCCATGCTCATTATAGCAACAACCTGAGATCAATTAGGTAACTGCCTTACTCAGGGTCAAATTTGTCACTCAGCAGATTTTTTACCTTCTGAATTAAGAGATTTGATCGCAAAGTCACACAACGTCCATCAGCTGTTATAAATCTTAAACAATATTTTACTTCTGAATTGTAGAATAGACACAGGAAAATGTGCAGTTTCAAGGATGCAACAATGTTGCTACTTTGTGATGATTGCTCTGTTTAATTTCTTATTTCATGTTGTGATTGGTGCTGATTTTCTTGTGTAGCCTTGTCTCAAAGTGAAAGTGCAGGGTAGTGGACAAGACTAGGTGTTGGTTATCGGTTTGATTTCACGCTGACCAATATAATGTGTTCCCCAAAAAGCTCAGTCACTGTCTTATAAAAGGTTAAAAACTCCCAAGAGCCATTTTTAGCCAACCATAATCCATTACTCTAATGGGACAAAATACAATTTATCCATTGCTGCGTGGGATTGTTTATGGATGTTGAATGAGATTTGGTGGCAGGGTTTTGCATATTGCATGATCTTAAATAAAGAAATGTTTTCAGGTGAGCTGAGAAGTTGTTAGCTGAAATCTGCTGCTGCTTAATTTTAAACCACAGACATTGGTATCACTTTATTTAGAAAAACTAACAATCAATTCTAAATAAAATTTAAATAAAAAAATCTCTAACCCTAACCTTAAAATGCTTAACAACTACACCTAAAACAATTTGGTTGTTTGTTAGGACTTGTCTTCACATCGTCACATTTTCCATGGTTTACTAGACGCGCGAGGATTTAAAGTACTTGTTATATTAAAAGAGATATATGTGTATGGAGAAAGATTTGCTTCACAAATATAACCTACAATGTGTAAGTAGAAAACACAATGCACAAATAAATGTTACATCCACAAACATATACCTTGTGATCTGTATATGAAACATGATCCACAAATATAATTCACTATCCTGAAACAAACAATTTCTTCATTTTGCATTTGTGGATTAATGATGATGATATTTGTGGATATTTGTGGATTAGTTCCTTTTAATTTTCCCAATGTTCTGATTATCCCCCTAGCATTTAGCCTGTGCTCTTTCCCTGTCCTGGTTCTTTGTCTTGTGTGTTTCTCAAGTCATCCCTTCGTTTTCTTGTTTTCCCTGTATTTCCAGTGTCTGTTTCTAGATTACCCATGTACCAAACCTTTGCCTGTAACAACATGATCTCTCCCTGCTGTCTGCGTATGATTCAAGTTACCTGTTTCCGAGTACCAAAACTTTTCCTGTCCACTACCTGTCTCTGCCTTCTGATTATTAAATACTGATTGCATGCCTGCCTCCTGTGTCTGCATTTGGGTCTCTGTCTAATTTGCAATATCAACTCAACAATTTGACTCCCCATTAGCGCCACAGCTTAGTGAGGAGATTGGACATCCTTGACGAATACCCCTACGGATTGGGATGCGTGTTGAGGGACTATGTGGAAATGTCATTGTGAAACATTTCAATCACCTTACAAAAATTAGGACCAAACCCAAGTACTTTAGAGCTTTAAATGAAAACTCATGTTCTAAAGAACTGGTGTCAAAATGATTCCATTAAGGAACTAGTGTATGCTGGGTTTTGGACTTTCCCTTCAATTAGTGCACAATTAAGACATTTAAGACTGCCAGGTGAGGGACATATTTACCAGTTTGTCCCTCATTACATCTTTACCAGTTTGTCCCTCATAACATATTTACCGGTTTTGGGAAGTGGAGTTATAAGGCCCTGCTTCATTGTAGATTACCAATTATTATTCCTTATACACTCAGTGAAACAAAAATAAATCACGTCTCATATCCTGACAAAAATATTAATAAAATTTAAACATTAACCCTTTTGGACCTGGTGACTTCCCATCTGGCATCTGCTGAATAGCAGAGTTAAATTCAGAAACAGTAATATCAGTTTGTGTAATGACTCTCAGCTCCTTATTTATCTTGTATAGATATCCCAGATGCACTGTCAGGAGCGGTGTCCATATCCCACATGCACTGTCAGGAGCGGTGTCCATATCCCACATGCACTGTCAGGAGCGGTGTCCATATCCCACATGCACTGTCAGGAGCGGTGTCCATATCCCACATGCACTGTCAGGAGCGGTGTCCATATCCCACATGCACTGTCAGGAGCGGTGTCCATATCCCACATGC
>JACXGM010003607.1:0-41121 GCA_016801145.1 Umbra pygmaea
ACGTAGATCATGGCCAGTCTGAAAAAGCTATGAATGACCAAACCAAGGACTTACACAGGTGAAGAGTAGAGCACCCAATGAGGCGTAGACCAGTTGAACAATCTTGTTGCGGATGACGATGCAGAGAATGCCGAAGAAGATCAGCACAACCGTACAGACCAACAGCACGCCGTGACAGGAAGTGAAGTCATACTTGGTCTGTATGGGTCAGAGGTCACATCATGAAAACACAGTAGTTACTCTCTGAATGATGCCTGGGTGTGACGCACATTCACAATCATGTTTCTATGGCGACGTGGTCAGGGTCAGTTCCAGTTTAATCAAATTCATTTTTGACTCAATGCCAACGAGTTGCAAAGTTCTGAATAAGCCACTATTAAGATAACACAATCATTAAACCTAGAGGATTGAGCAGGCCTACCCTATCAAATGTTGTAGCTGAAAAAGGAGTCATACCTGGAGAGAGAAGATAACCACGGTGAAGCAGACCACAGCAGTGATGCCCACGGCCATGATGACAGTGTCAGTGTCATAGAAGCTAGCTATCATCCCCACCATGTACGACATGGCCAGGGTAAGGATCGACTACGAACACAAGAGAGACGCAACCTCTTTAAAAATGTTAAGAATTACCTACACAACTTTCTCTGCGTGGACCTGCACAAAACACCTTTACATAGTCAATGAGATTATTTTAATTAAATACATTTAAAGGAACTTTCAATGAAGTCTCCAACAAGACTTATTTTCAAATCCAGAAATACGCTAAATCTGGGAACAGATTTAACAGTTGTACAACATTAGATAATCAATTTCAAAAGTCTTAACTTACTAGTGCGATCAGGTTCCATGGATGTTTGCGGCGAAGCTCTCCACAGCAGGCAAGAGTGATGAGTGAGACAAAGAAGACTGCATAGGAGACATAGTACGTCCATGTGTTGGCCATGACATACACTTTGACTTCCTCCACAAACGTGAATACAGCTACGAAGGCAAACGTTACCAACAGCTGGACAGTTAACACCATGAATACCTGCAGTAAAAATGAGGCATCAGTAAACATGTACCCAACTTTTGCTGTTCATGGGTAAATGCATTTAGATATTGAGTTATACAGAGTAAACTACAGTGTTGCTTTGTATGAGTTAGCAACTTTAGATAAAAATAAGAGTGTATCCTTACCCCTATGCATTTACTTTTTCTTATGTTATACAGTGTGGATCAAAACGGAAACGTTGAGATTCCGTTAAGCTATGAGGGTATTACATGAATAGAACTATGCAAGAACACATCTTCATGGACTTTTTAGCTCTGTGTTCTGATCAATGTACCAAGAAGATATGCTATTCAAAAACATTTGGGCAAAATAATACATAGGAGGGGGTCAGCGTGGTATAGCGGACTAAGCCGCTGCATTGCAAGACAGTCTACGTTATGATAGTCAGTGGTTATCTACCCTGACCCGTCAATCTTTAGCGACTTCTTGTGTTCAGATCAGGTGCCATAAATTCAATAGCGGAAGTATAGTCGGTGAAAAGTAATCATCCCATGCATGATCTGACTAAAGGCTTCCGTGTTGGATGAGCAGTGCGAAAAGAATTGACCGGCTCGGCAACATGGGTTTGGATGAACCATCCTGCATCTGTCCATGGAGTTGCGGAGCAGCCGACAAAGGCAGGGTCAGTGGGAATTGGACAAGACCAATTGGGAGGGTAAAAAAAATAAAATAAACATAAAATACATAGCAGATAAAGATTTCAGCGGATACACACGTGAACGCACGAACTGACGAGACAAATCCATTGTCTCCCTCCAATGTCATCAGTGGGGGACAATGAGACGGCTACTGTGCTATCATCACAACTTCAGACTGAATCCTTTCTCAGGGACTGGTTTCAGGCCATTTAGTTCCCAATGAGCACCATGAAGATGCAAGTCTGAGGGACAGTATTCTGCTACTGCTATCATGTCAGTTATGGTGTAATAGGAACATTTTTATTGTAAAACTGAAGGTCCCTGTAATCATTTCGTCATCATTACTACTTCCTTACCTTGCGGATAAAGGCCCGTCTTATGGTCTTGTCATCCAATCCGGAGCTAAAATCAGTGTTCTCATAAAACACTGGCGGTGGCTGGTCGCTTTGGTAAGGAGCGTTTTGGTCTGGGCGAGAAGAGAGACTTAATTCAGTGCCCGTGATTCTACAACCCCCTTGCAATCAGATCATGAATGAGTCACATGGCCATATTTATACTGGGAGTCTGTTCAAAATATCTTAGGATCAGTAATGGAAAACACGGTTCTAGATCTGCAGTCTTACACCAAAACCTTTCAAAACCACGTTGTGATGGTGCAGTAGGGTACTCACCATGATTTGGGTTGTCAAAGCCTTGACCGTAGTGTCCCTGCGTTGGAGCGTATGGGGCAGAGCCATATCCTGGGTTCACCATACCCTGCGAGTACACGGGCGGGCCGAAGGCTCCAGGAGGGGGTAAAGGGACTCCCCCAGGAGAAGGGAAAGGGACTCCCCCAGGAGGAGGGAAAGGGACTCCCCCAGGAGGAGGCTCCCCAAACTGGTTAGGCATCCCTTGTGTGCCAGGTACATTGAGCCCATAGGCTGGGGGGTTCGGTTGTCCATATACGAAGGGGGCTGTGGGCTGCGGGACCTCCTCCAAATGTGAGTAGTTACTCCTGTCTGGTTTAGACATCTCAAAGACCTGTACTCACTAGGTGAGCTGGTTTGATCCTGGAGAGATGATAGGACCATAAAGGCTGTGAGCTTGAATGGTGGCTCTATATTACAATCCCAGTTAACAGGTGCTAAAGCAGTTTAAAGTGTATCATGTGGTTAGGGTTAGGGTTGCACGGCACAAAGAATCTTCTGTTAGCTTTTGTTCATCAGGTTTTTTTTTGGGGGGGGGGGTATTTTTTATGACAGGGCAGAAGGAAGCAAAAGCTAAGAAAACAGGCTTGGACTGATAGGAAGGGAACAGGTGGTTGGTATTTAAACCTGCAAAAAAACAGAGGTGGTAAAAGTATTGAGTACTCTGGGTTTACAAGTTTTGGGAAGTCCCTACTTAAGACCAAAATGATATCAGGTAAAGGGAGTTAATATCTTAACAGTTAACTATGAAAGAAATAGAAAGAGTAAAGAAAATATCAATCATGGCTTTGGTAAGATATGAACTCCCTTTACCTGAGCATTTCTGTTGTAAGTAAAGACTTCCCAACACTTGTGAACAAAGAGTACTTCAGAAAAGTACTTTTACTCAGTACTTTTACCAGCTCTGCAAAAAACAACCAAAAATGTGTTTAAGGACTAGTTAACATTAGGAACTAGCATACTGGATCCAGGGTTTGAAAATATCAACTTAAATAAGACAAAATATAGACCATAGTAGAATAACAAAATTGACATTTCACAATATCTAATGAGCAACAATTGCATATTATGGACAAAATAATGTGTATTTTTGGAAATGGGTTATATTGTTCCTGTATTATTCCTGTGTTCAGTAAAAACATACATACATATGAAAAAATAATATGTAAATTTCGGGCTGACATGATAGCTATATACTAGTGATAGTTCTATCATCCAGTCTGGTAAATTTCACAGATTTGTTTTTCTTTTTTAAATATTACATTTTATTGAACACGGGAACAATACAGGGACATTATAACCAACATGAGACAATACACATTGTCTTGGGCATAATATGCATTTTTGCTAGTTAGATATTGTGACATTTAAATTTTGCCGTGGAGAGTGTTATCTACGTTTTTATTACTTAAAGCTGAACCACATAACATCAAGATCTGGCAATACATCTGCCTCACTTTCCCAGAAAACTTGGTATAGCAGCAGGGTACGGCATAGTGCATAGTGTCTCAGTTTTTATGAATGGGCCATCTCCTATTGTGGGAACTCATTCAATGACCCAGGCTGATAACTAACCATTTATTAATACAAAAATCATATTTAGTTCAGCTTTAAGTTGATGTTTTCAACCCCTGGATACAATAATGCTATTTCGTAATTTTTACTATTCCTAAGAGACTAATAGTTTAACAAAGTTAGTTTTGGGGGTATATTAATTATTTTTATTCACAGTACAGTAGCAAGCAGCAGCTATGGAGAACAGCATGCAGCAGGAGATTGCACACACAGTTGGCTGTGGTTGGGCTCCAACCCCATTTGCCCGGGGGCATGTGAGCCCCAGAGACTACCACAACTCCATCACATATGTACTACTACTAGGTTTAACCCTAGTAATTTGTTTGTGACATCCAAACCATGGAGCAAAATCAATAGATTTCAAAGCTGATTTTCAACATTACTATCATTCTTTTTTACACTCTGGCATCTCCATATTTACTGAACATTTACTAAGTCATAACTTTTTGAAAGTCACACACTAATAAAACTGATTGTGTGTTGGTCAGAACAACACAATATTCTCCTTAGCCGTTACAAATAAAGTAAGTCTTAACATGTTTGCATGATTTATCAAGTATTATGATAATACACATGGGTATGAATTGAAGTAAAAATGTTGGTATTCTGATAACATTACAGATGTAAATATGGATGTATAGAAAGACAGTGTATTAACAAACTGCTTAGCTTACAATTTACAAGCAAGAAACAGTATTCCTTTTTACTAATGCTTCTAAACTGTATGATTGTTCTTCTACCCTGTTAAAGCAATAAATTGAGTAAGATGTATTACCGGTAAGTAGTACCTTCCAGCTGTTTTAAGATGAATGCACTATGTCACTCTGAATAAGGAACTGTCAAATGACTGATGTAAATGTGTACCAGAAGACAAACTGCACACCAGAAGGGTCAATGACATAAGATCATAATAACATAAATGAAAAAAATATTTCTGACTGATGACCAAAATAGACTGATTACACAAAGCATGTGTGGCCTTTAACGTGCCACCCACCTGATCAGAAATGTAGGCATGGGCTTGACTTGGCCCTGCGCTTTCTCTAAGACAAATAGCTCACCCTAACCCTTTTTTGGGCAGAATATCTGTGTGGAGAGCTATACCTGCACCTCTAATGAAACACATGACCTGGTCATGATCAAAGCAGAATTATCTAATCTATATCATGGTATAACCAGAAAAAAACTGACTTCATCTCAGCATGTTCCATTCTTGGGTT
This sequence comes from Umbra pygmaea, assembly GCA_016801145.1. Lineage (NCBI taxonomy): Eukaryota > Metazoa > Chordata > Actinopteri > Esociformes > Umbridae > Umbra > Umbra pygmaea. The sequence continues at coordinate 5,177 of JACXGM010003607.1, forward strand.
TTGAGCTGGGTCTTGATCTGCAGGGATGACAAATTTCACGTCTTTAATTCGTTTTGTGTATGGGGCCATGATGCGTTTATCCTCATGGCAGCAGTGAAAGCTGACTAGTGGACCATAGCCTTCCGGGCCCTACATGCATGTGTGGCAATGCCCACCTGAAGGTTGTTACCTACAGGCTTAGATCCACGGAGCTCCGTAAGGTCTGTAAAGAGATTGCCCTAAATAACTGTTCCCCTCCTTCCAACTGCCCAGACCTGTGCTACTGCATACTACTGCAAACTACTGCAAAGTAACTCAGCCTAGCAGAATTCCTCCACAGTTGCAAAAGCTTACATCATAAGTAAGGTTTTGCAACTCTTTGCTTGCCCATAAGTTTGCATACACTGGCGGAAATTTTGAAATTTCAGCATTGACTTTGACAATGCGACTGTTCCTGCAAGAAATCTGACTGTTATGTAAGGATAGTGCTCGTATGAAGCCATTATTATCACACAGTTGTTTGGCTCTTTTGTAAACCATACTGATAACAGGAATCACCCAAATGGCCCTAATCAAAAGTTTACATACCCTTGAATGTTTGACCTTGTTACAGACACACACAAGTTGAAATGGCAATTAAAGGTTAATTTCCCACACCTGTTGCATTTTAAACTACAATTAGTGTCTTTGTAGAAATAGTCAATGAGCAGTGGACGCACTGAGCAGGCTAGATGAGCCTTTGGGGAGCAGAAAATAACTGTCAAAGACGTAATAAGGTACTGGAACTGCATACAGTTGGAAATGGATATAAAAAGATATCCAAAGCCTTGCAAATGCTAGTCAGTACTGTTTAATCACTTATTAAGAAGTGCAAGATTCAGGGATCTTAATACCATGCCAATGTCAGGTAGGATAAGAAAGATGTCAGCCAAAACTGTTAGAAGAATTGTTCAGGATACAAAGAACAACCCACAGGTAACCTCAGGAGACATACAGGCTGCTCTGGGAAAAGACAGCATGGTTGTTTCATGGAGCACAATACGACGATGATTGAAAAAAAAAGCCTTCACTGCATCAGTGCCACAAGCCCGGTTAAAATATGCCTGACAACACCTTGACACGCCTCACAGCTTCTGGCACACTAATTTGGAGTAGTGTTGTCACGATACTGGAATATCTGACTTTGATACAATACCTTGAAAGATATTGATATTTGATACTATTTTCGATACCAGGGAGGAAAATACTATGATTATTTGTTTCCCTAAGATAATGAACTAAATTGTTTATTTTTTTCTTTAGATCAGGCCTTTAAAAATTACTAAATTATCTAAATCAACTTCTTAGAAATTATGTAACATTATTGAGCAAAACAGTGTCACTTCTGACCATAGTCAAAGTATTTTCCTATCCACTGAAAATCTGCTGTCTGAGATTCCTCAGGTCTGATAGTTCTATGCGCAGTAAGGGGATTAGCGTAGTTAGAAATTCAAATTTCCAAACCCAACTCCTGTTTTCTTTGTCGACCAAAACCAGTCACGGAGGCTCTGTGTACACCATTTTTAATGAGCTTTTCAAATTCAACCTCTGCGAATGAGATGAGTGACGAGAAGACCGCAATGTGAGTGGGAGGGGGGCTATGTGGGCACTGCAGCTCTGCGTGTAAAATCGCTGTAGAGGAGAGATCATGAGAAAGCGCACTTTTGGTATCGATACTCTGGAAAATGAGTATTAAAACCCGTTTAAAATATTCAGAATCGATATTTATTGAAAAATCTATACTTTTGATTACACTAATTTGGAGTGATGAGAAATAAAGAAAATAGCTTTTTGGTCACAACTTTAAGCGCTGTTTGGAGAGGGGTCATTAAGGCCTATAGTGAAAAGAATACATTCCCCACTGCGAAGCATGGTGGAGGCTCACTGATGTTTTTGGGGTGTGAGCTGTAAAGAAAAAGGTGAAGGTTCTGGAGTGGCCATCACAGTCACCTGACCTTAATATCATCAATCCACTCTGGGGAGATCTCAAACGTGCAGTTCATGCAAGACGACAAAGACTTTGCATGACCTGGAGGCATTTTGCCTAGACAAATGGGCAGCTATACCACCAGCAACTAATGGGTGGTTTTGAACCTGTCACAATCATGACGTCGACTGTCGTGCAATGCACCGACTTAACCCACTACGCCATGCGGACCCCCCTTCCTACTGTTTCCTGTTATATATTTGAATTGAGACAAAATCGTCAGGAAATAACATCTAGGTGGATGGTATAATTTGGGCAGTGTGCAAAAACGTTAATTTCCCACCCTGGCTGCCAACTAGTGTTCAGGGATAATCAGTCAACAATATCATACAGATTCGATTATACTATTAACTACAACCACATGCCAAGCTCAGTTTCAACCAAAAAACTAAAAAAGAGCATCAGTCACTATAACCACCCCCTTATCTCAGCCCTTTCCAACATACCAACTTAATTCTCCACCGCCCACCAACCACCAATGGTGCAACGTTTCAGCAACCATAGATTGACCTGCCATTGCTGGCCTAAATCTATATAATAATAATAATAACAATAATAATACATTCAACTTATAAATCGCTTTTCAAGGTTTCCAAAGCGCTTTACACAGTGAGGGGGAAAGCCCACCTCAACCACCATCATATAAAGAGCAGTTCACGCTTCCTTCGCTAACTAATGCACTAAACTAACTAACTAACTAACTAACTAACTAACTAACTAACTAACTAACGCACTAAACTAACTAACTAACTAACTAACTAACTAACTAACGCACTAAACAGCTTAGTACTGTATATTATGCTAGTTTCAGATAATTCTGGAAAAACTAGAAAACCAGATATGGTAAAAAATCTTTGTAAACCCCTTCTTAACCCAGGGGTTAATCAATCAATCAATCAAATCACTTTATTCATCCCCGAAGGGCAATTAAATGACACAAGAGCAGAACACTCCCAACAACAACAAGACAAACAAATGAATAGTAATAAATAAAAGGAAGAAATGAAAAAGGGGAATGGGGTATGGGATGAGTGCATCATGCATTAATCTCCGGAGTGTTATTTTAGTGCAGTACGGAGATGTATGATATAGCATGAGGGCTGGGAGTTTAGGAGCTGAACAGCCCTGGGGACAAATGTCACCATTCTTCTCTGGGTCTTACAGCCTTGACAGCGAAGTCTGCGCCCTGATTGAAGCCACTCAAATGTAGAGAACATTATATGTGATGGGTCACGAAGGATCCTACAGGCAGTCTTTAGGGTCTGCTGTTCGCATAGGGTGGACAGATCCCTCACGGGGTGTCCAATAATTCTGGAACAGACGTTGACTATTTGATGCAAGCATTTCCTGTTTTGAAGACTAATGGAGTGAAACTAGCAGGTGAAGGTTTTTTAGTTTCCTAAGCAGATACTGCAGCTGATTAATCTCCTCCATGTTGGGTGAAAATTTCAACTGATTATCAAAAATAGTCCCAAGGTATTTATAAATACAACCTCTACTAGCTTTCCCTGGATGGTGGTAATGACTGACTCACCCAGCTGCCTCTGCCTGGGGGAGAAGGTTACTATCATCTCCTTGGTTTTCTCCACATTCAGCTCCAGACAGGACATTTCACACCACTTCACATACTCCTGCGGAGCCAAGCTGTGATGATCATGGAGGGAGCCTGAAAGCGGAGCCAGGACGACAGTATCATCAGCAAACTTCACCGTGTGACAGTTAGGCTGAGTAGACCTACAGTCGTCTGTGTAGAGGATGTAGAGGAGGGAAGAAAGGACACACCCCTGTGGCGAACCTGTTGACGTAATCCAGACATCTGAGAAGGTGTTGTTAACCAATACCCTCTGTGTCCTTTTCGTCAGAAAGTCTATAATCCACAAGGTGAGCTGATAGTCCAGATGAAAGCGGGTGATGAGCTTCTCTGCCAGGATATGTGGCTGCATGGTGTTAAATGCAGATGAAAAGTCAGCAAACAGAAGTCTGGCTGTAGAGTTGGGGGTTTCCAGATGTTTGTAAATTTTATCTAGGATAAAAATTTTAGCATCGTCGACCCCCCTGCCCACACGATATGCGAATTGGAGTGGGTCCATCATTGGATCTGTTACTTTGGTGATATAGTCCTTTATGACTCTCTCCATGGCCTTCATTACCAGGGAGGTTAGGGCCACAGGCCTGAGGTCATTCAGAACTTTGGTAATACCCTTCTTAGGTATGGGAATCACTGTAGAGTGTTTCCACAACAGGGGGACTGTGCTGTGGTTAATAGAGCACTGGAACAGGTGTTGGAATACACCCCCCAATTGCTCAGCACATTGCCTAAGGGTCCGCCCACAGATGTTGTCTGGGCCTGGCGCCTTATTCAATTTAGTCCTCTTGAGAGCACTAACCACTTCCCCAATGTTGATAGTGAAGTGACAGTCAAAGGGTTCGAATTAGGAAATTAACCTGTTGAGATCAGAGCTGTTATCTCTCTCGAATCTGGTAAAGAAAATATTCAGGTCATTGGGTAGTGAGGTCGGGCTACAGCCTGCAACCTGGATGGGCTTGCGACTGCCAGGACTGAAGTTAACTGCTGCCATACATTTAAGACCCTGCCATGCAGTGCTGAGGTTGCCCCGGGCAAATGTTCTCTCCACCTTGTTTTTGTATCTCAGTTTGGCCTTTTTTATGGCACGCTTGACCTCTCTGTTGACCTCTTTTTCCAACTCAGAGCCGGTGAAGACCCTCTTTTTTTTGTTCAAAATCTCTTTTAGGTCCTTAGTCACCCAGGGTTTGTTGTTAGGAAATATTGTAACCCTCTTAGTAGGTACAATATTGTCCACACAAAAAGAGATATAGGATGAAACTGTATCCACTTGCTCATTTATATCACTAGAAGAGGATGTTAATGTGGACCAGTCGGTGGTCTCAAAGCATCCTCACAGCTCCTTAATGCTGTCGGCAGTCCACTGCTTGATGTCCCTCCTTATTTTCTCTGACCTCTTTACAACTGGTAGGTATGCTGGAGCTAATAGAATGCCAAGATGGTCAGCAGAACCAAGGGGGGGCAGGGGGGCGGCTTTATATGCTTCTGATACTGATCCATAACATTTATCCAGTGCCTTTCCTAAACGGGTGGGGCAGTTTATATATTGATAAAAAACCTTCAGGGATCTGTCCACTAAGGAGTGATTAAAATCACCTAAGATAAATTTAAGGGCATCTGGGGATATAAGTTCAAGTTTATCTAAAGTTTTTCTAAGACAATCAATGGCTACAGACTCTTTAGCTCTGGGATGAATGTAGACTAAAATTAAAAAAAGTTGTGGAAATTCCCTTGGTAGATAGAAGGGTTGCAGGGAAACAGCCAGTAGTTCGATGTCAGCATTGCATAGTTCTTCCCTAATAATCGTTGTCGTTCACCAGCTCATGTTTACATAGAGGCAGACACCGCCTCCCAGCTGTATGCCTGTGAGCGTGGAATCTCGATCAAGACGTATCAGAGATCCAAAGCCATCAATATGCAATCTGTCGTTCACATCGTTCGCATTAAGCCATGTCTCAGTAAATGACAGAACAGATGCAGTCCGATATTCATACATATAGTTGACATTGGCTTGCAATTCGTCAATTTTGTTGCGCAGAGAGCGCACGTTAGCTAGTATGATAGAAGGGAGTGCGCAATGTTTATTTTTTTCCCTTTTGAGTCTGACTACCTCCACCCTTCTTACCTTGCTTTGTTACCTTTCTCGTGTGTGTAGTGTCATCATTGTTCCAATGTTTATGCTGGATCTCACCCGGAAGCCTCGCAGAAAGTGTATATTCATCAGAATAATGTTGCAATTGCAGCCGAGAGTACCTCGAGTATGTAATCCGCTGTCCATTCGGAATGTATAATCCGTAGGTGAAACAGGAAAAATAGTCTAGGTAATGAGACAATAATGCCACTAACCACAGAAGAATTGAACTATCCATTCCTCTATTGTTGACGTTGAGCCGGCCGATGTTGGTTAGCTCAATCAGCTGTCGTAGTTAGGTTGACTACTCAGGGCAAGGAGCAGGCCACGAAATAAATATATCTCCAGGAATAACTTTGTAGAGTATCTTTATAAACTCAAGTTGTTCGCACTTCACGGATGATCGACTGTACACAGCAACCCCACTGGCAAGGATAAATGGTTATCCTTGCGAGTTATCCTTGATTATGGGAAATGTATCCCAAAAACGATGCATACAATGCTCAAGGGTGTCAGTGCTGGTGCTGATAGGTCGTTTAGGAAGGACCTGATGGAGGTGTTGATGGTGTTGAGAATCCAAAGGTTGTGTACAGGGGTAGGGTTCTGCTGGGTCACAGCGCATTCATGTGTTAGCGGGAATGATGTCATGGATTGGACGGCTAAGAGGGCTCAAATTTCTAGGGACTTGTAGCGAGAGGGCTCTACACTGTTCAGCAAACCGTTGGAGTGGTGAGATTTAAAGGCCGGAGTTGGTTGGGTGTGCCAGGTTGGGTTTGCCAGGTTGTGCTTTGGTCACAGCTTATTCTGTTTGATGGGCAGGTGTGCAAATGTTTGTGTGCAGTGTTTCAGGTGGATGAAACGGTGGAGCATTTGTTGGATTGTGGCTCTTACACACAGAGGGGAGGCTGAGGTGTAGGGTGTTAGAAGTGCGGTGGGTTGAGAGAAGTCTTGGGATTGGGGGTGGAGGTGGAGGCTAATGAGCTATTTTGTTTTTTGACAGATAAGAACCTTGGTAGGAGGCTGTTGGTTGAGTTTAGCTGGTTAGGTTTAGTCTGTAAGCTACTGGTGATTGATTTTCTGAAACAGGCGACAGGGGCCTGACAGGTTGCTGCTTGCTAAAGGTTTCTAAAAGAAAATATTCAAGTATGTGGGGCCCGACAGGTTGCTACTTGTCAAAGGTTTCTAAAAGAAAATATTCAAGTATGTGTGCTGTGGAACTTGGTTGGAGTTTATAAGAAGTTTGACTCTTTTTACTGACTCTGATCTTTTCGTGTTGTTCAATGAAAATAACTCATCTTTTGAATAATTCAGTTCATTGGAGTCAGTGATGCCCGATCTCCCTAGCGGCGAAGGAGAAATTGCTTACTGTTCAACTGAACGATTACATTAAACGACTCACTCGTTCACAAGTCTTTTTAACTTGAGCAGTGGCTGGGTTGTATAAAGCGGTTGCTATTGTATTATTCAATAATCAACCCCACTAAAGGAGTGTTGCTGGAGTGCTGGGAAATTGAGAGGACTCAGAGGGATAACTTTGGGAGTGTTTGGTCTTAGGATAAGCGGCAAGCCCCTCTGTAGTTTATCTGGTGGTGGCTCCATGGAGGCTTAAGTGGCCAGTAGACTGGTATTTGTTAGAGGTAAAAATGAAAGGGATCAACTACATTTGGTCATTCCTTTCAAACAGCCGTCACAAAATATTGTATGAAGTTCTTCAGTTGCTCACTAGACTTGCATATCAAGGAAGTCAGGTTAACTTTCTGTGGGTTCCAGTGCATGTAGTGGTGAGGGGAAATGAGAAGGTGGATGAGTTGGCAAAGAGTGCTTTGAAGAAAGGTGATGTAGATATGCAAGTGAGTATCAGTAAAGCGGAGGTTAAGTGTTTAATCAGGGAACAAACAATTCTGTTGTGGCAAGACAGGTGGGATGGGGGGGGTAAACATCTATATCAAATTCAAAAGTATCAAAGATGCTAGGGTACATAGTGGATACAGGAGAGAGGAAACGGTGTAGACAGGATTAAAATTAGGGCACTGTGCACTAGAAGTGGGACCAAGTCATTCTTTTCAAGTCACAAGTCACATTATGCTGCAACAATAAGACTTTCAATTTTCATGTTGCCTTCAAAATAAAGGTTTACAGTGTGTTTATAGTATTAGTTTGTATATTATGTAAGCTACAATCTATGTGGGGGAAATTATAAATGAGGAACATTTTCTATTTCAATAATACTTTACCTAGGTTAAAGGATAATATAAGGTGGATCACACTGAGAAAGGGTTAGAGCTTAAATTAATGTACAACATTGAATATAAAAGAAAACTATTTTTTATGTTATTGTGGTTAATGTGCTTGTGCTCATTATCTTTGGAGAGGGATTGTGTAATACAACCATCCACACTATATGCTCCATCCTTACTATAATGTACAAGAGATACTTTTTGTGGAAACCTCACCACTGTCACCGACGAGCCTGCATGCCATGGAAAAAAGCATTAATTTGACATTCAATCCCATTGGGGGTGCTATCTGGACGTCCATCTAGCCCCATTGGATTTCCGCAAAAGTGTTTTTTCCAGAAAAAGTATCTCTTGTACATTACATTGGTTGGATGTATTACACAATCCTTGTCCGAATATAATGAGCACAAGCAAATTAACAGCAATAACATCAAAATAGGATATTTTATATAATGTTCTCTACATTAATTTAAGCTCTAACCATTTCTCAGTGTGCTCCACCTTATAATGTATATTTTTTGTCTAGTTATTTGAATGTTGCATTCGAAAGTTGAGGCAAAGGAAATACACACTGCTGGGTGTTAGATTTTTTTAAAGTCGCTTTTAAACACATGAGTACATACGATACCTTTTTCATCCTTGGGAAATGAGAAATAGGACAACTCTTTCCCACTATTTGATCAATTGATCATTGCACATCTGCGAGGCATTTTCTTTTTCTAATTTGAATGGGCAATTACAATAAATAATGATCATATTGCATTCATTAGGTATAGCAACCTGCATACAGTTATCAGTTTAAACATGTTTTTTTTTGTTGCTGCAGCTTGATCTATTGGATCTTTTGCAAACGTAAAACAAACAGCCGTTGGTGTCTGGAGCACTGCTTACGAATTCTGCCTGTGGTCCTGTTTGAGACAGATGTTCCAGCCGTTCAATTGAACGAGTCACTAAACCAAGGACTCACGAATCGTGAGTCACTAAAAAAATGAAAGAATCTTTCACGAACAGCTCATGACTAGCTGGAGGGGTTTCTTTTACATAAATGTTTAATAACGTTTCACTTTCGGTTGATAGACCTTTCGACTTTCATTTTATGATACATTATTATTTTGGATGTAGCAGAGTTAATCTACTACAATCCCATTTAATCTTAAATATAACATAATTAGTTTTCATTAAATCACCTTTAAAGAGTCATCCCAAAACGTGACATTTCCTTGATTATAGCTATTTCAAATAATTTTACATTTTATTTTGAGAAACCCCAGGACATTCTATACTGGTCTACCTAATAAATGGCCTTATCCTTGATAACACTCAAAACAGTGAACACTCAAAATGAAACCCTAAGTACAGTATAGGCAAATATTTAATAATGGAGTCATGTAGGTATATGTAACCGTCGTTAAAAGGGACGCTGGTCATTCTTCAAGTATACGAGTTTAGCTAACTACTGTAGATACGTGTACAAACATTGTTAAGTTTGTTATTTAATTATAGCTGTTCATCATGGATAATCTTCAGACTATATTCAACACTTTCATGGATTGTTGTCATAGATTATGGTCGTGTCTTTTGATCGAACGGGTGAAAAGGTCTGGGGTGAAACTTAAAAACCCAGGCAGTTTCCTGTGTCATTCCAATTTGTTTATGAAAAATATAACACTGTATTTCAGTATAACAAAATCTGAAAGGGCTAAGGTCTATCAAGCATGTACTAGTCACAAATAGCTAATCGAGAAAAAAACTGCGCCATTTTGTTTATTCAGATGCGGTACTGAACTACATTGTTTTGAAATAAATATTAACGAACTTAGTATGCTGGTAGCCTATACATGTCCACCGCGGAACACTAAATGTTATAACAATACGACTCACGTTCTCAGCGGATGAGTTGTGCAGAAAATTTTGTCTCGTCCGTCTTGAAATATAATTTCCGAGTCTGAAACGATGCCTTTTTCCGTGTCTATAAAGTTCTGAGGAGTCCGGCGTGATTAAGTCCACCTACCTACGTACGTGCATGTTGGAAGTACTGTAAACTCTTTTGCATAACTTAAGAAAATCTAAATTCCATAATTGAACACAAGTTACATAAGAAGTGTTTGATCTTCATTTAAAAATAAATATGTCGGCTAGTTAACAAGTAATTGGTATAAAAACGTGCTCTAATAACTGTAGAAAAAAGTAAACATAGGCTAAATGTCCGCTGGATGTCAGTATCTGAACACACACGTTTGCTTGTTGTCCTTGAGGGAAAAAACCCTACAGTAGGGTAACATGGGGTAATGACCCCCCTAAGAACAATGTGGAACATGGCCATGATTAGGTGAATTATGAACGGAAAATGTACATACATTTATAGTTTCCGGTTAGATTAGCTACATTAGATTAAATGTTTTTTTTGAAAATTAAAGGGGCTAGTTACACCACTAGAAACTAGTACTGCCACAGACTCAGCCTCTCTTCTTTCTCAGCCTTCTTCTTTCTCTTCATCCTCTTCCTTCACCTAAGATTGCTACTTAGTATAGCTACTGTAGCTAGCACTAAAACCAGGCTTTTCACTGTCTAAATGACATGTAGAAACAGCCATTAACATAGCTGGTCACCCTGCACACTTATCCAACATATTACTCTTTATAAAAATATATCTCTAGACCAGTGGATTATTTATCTTAAGTCTTTCCTAATTGTGCATTAAAAACAAATATATAGTTCTAACTTAATTTAAATAAGAGCCCTTGAGAGAGTTGCATCATCTTCGTTCACTACATCGAGCAAGTGGTTTTTACAGCAATAGCGAACCATGGAGACCCCGAATAGTTCCAACAACGTGAGCTATTACTTGTGTCGCCATAGAGAATCATTGTTTAATCAGCTCCTTACTGAGGTAATAACTTAAAAATCCAAATTAATTTTGAAACCTGTATTATAATCTACGTTTGAGTGTTTTAGCATAATTCTACTTTAAGAAGTTTATAAATTATAAAATTTAGAGAAATTTTACATGTCAATTTATAGAACTTTAAACAACTTTCATATTATAGATCATACTTCAAATCGCCGTTGTTACCGCTGCTCTCATAGAATTCAATCCATTCTAATTACCCACTTAGAACTATTTCGAGACCCATGAACCATGTGACCGTACCACGTGACCGTACCATGTGACTGTAGCATTTTTTTACCCTCCTTGGACGCAACTCTTTCAAGGGCTCTGATTGAAATACATCTACATTTTTTCAAAATATGAACAAATTAGATCAATTTACCTAAAAATCATTCTGTGGGAATATCCGTAACACTCATGTTTGGACCAAGGACAATTTTATTTGTGCATGATCAGTGCCAGCTAGGTAAATTGTTGTGGATATATTTGGTGATATTGTGGGTATTATGTGAAATAAAAAAAGTGGCCAGTTACCCCATCTTACGCTACATTTCTTATACTGCTATTTTTACCAGTTGGATGCTAAGGACACATTTTTATTTTCAGCTATGACCCCACCCCTCCATTCGAACCCACATCCTTCCAGTTTTACGGCAATATGACGGGACCACTATACGAACAGTTAGGTTTACCCTAACCTCATCGCCCCAGGCTGTGTTATGCAATGCGCGAAATTGACAGTAGTGTCTGGGAACAAGATTAGGTACCTAACTCGAGCTAACCTTAAATATCACCTGTTTATTTTGTGGGTACGGCTAAAATGTATAGTATTGTACATAAAGGGTCACGCATGTGCGCGCGCGCACACACACACACACACACACACACACACACACACACACACACACACACACACACACACACACACTTTGGGAATCTCAATTTTATGGACTGATTATATTCAAACCAAATTCAATTTAACCCTCAATTCCAAAACTAATAACCCCTGTTATACCCTAAATCTAAAGCTGAATCCTAAAATAGCCTCAAGTCTTCCTCATATAGTATAGTAATATTTGTTCATATGCATAATCCAATATGAAAGCAAGTAGTTTTGATGACGGGGCACACATCTGCACATACATGACAGACTACACCATTTTTGGGGACCATGTTTGGTTTGAAAACCAAAAATACAGGAGGATTTTGAATGGCTCGGAAAAGGAATTCCAAGGATCTCCATCTCACTGACAGGTCACAGAAGGGAGCCAATCACAGTACACTACACACAGTTTTATCCCTTTTGGCACACTTCTCGATTTTTCCCAAAACCTAACTCTAACCTTAACCTAACTTTTATGCCTAAAATGAAAACAAACACATTTTAGTTCACGTCAAGTTTACTTTATTTGTTATTTGTACAGGAGACACAGATGTAATTGCAGGTAGAGTGAAAAATGCAGTAATAGTAAAAAACAAAGAATTAAAATGTAAACAAGATAGGATGACAGGACTGTAACAACCTATGAGTTGCCATATCAGACAAGTGATGCATCCTGTCATTGTACTCTCGATGGTACCCCTGTAGAAAAACAGCGAGAGCTCTCTGGGACAGGCTGAATTTCTTCAGATTCGTGAGGCTGTTCAGACACAGCTGCACCTTCTTAAACACAATGGATGTGTGCAGTAACCAATCCAGCCTATCAGATGTGGACTCAGAGGAGCACCAATGAGAATCAGGGTGTCTTCAGTCTTGTGCACTCTGTAGTGCATACTAACTTCCATGTGGACAACCAAACTGTCCATTTTTAACATCTTTGTAGCAGTACAGCATGTTCTTCTATACTATAGTAAAACCAGGAGCACAGAGAATCATCAATTTTTTACATATTGTAGTTTGTTGAAGTTGTTTCTCTTAACCACATTAACATGTTAGCAATGTAGGTTGCATTGGAATAGAGTTGGGCTTTAATAACATTCACAGCTGCGTTGAGTCTTTAGGCTGTGAAAGAGACTTGTGGCTATATTACTTTCTGAAGAGTTGAGAAATCTGTACGATTCACTCTGCACTACTTTTGATCTGGGACACAGTGCCTTGAAGGGAATAGGGTGCCATTTGAAATACACTTACTATTCTGAAGACATAACAGGATCTTGTGTCCTAGGGGATCCACTTGATTTCCTAATGTAACAAGAGAGGGGATATAACTTATGAGCTCCAGAATGCTTGCTGATATTTACAAAACTAAACCATGAAGGGTGAACATATTAGGAGTAAAGTCAAAATAGCAATTTTTGCTGTACACTTGTAACTTGCTGGTTTGTGGATGTTGGGATGAAGGAGGCAGTATGCAGGATATGTAGGATTTACTCATGTTTATTGCTAAACAAAACAAATAACGGTAGCCATAGGCTATTTAGCTGAGTAGGGCGACAGTGAAAGCACAAAATAATAAACTTCTACATGCATAGAATGGCAGTAGCTCACAGTAAATATCGTAGACCAGACAGAGAGAGTAGAAATGTGTTTCACAGATGAATCATCTCAAGTCTAATGCTCAAACAATGCGCTAACGTAACATGAACACAAGCGAGCCAGGGCAAAGAATGAACAGATAAACCTGCTATGGGCAGACGAGTACTCACTGTGTGCTTTATTGTGGCACTACACGAGACAGGATGATACAGAACCCCCGAAACAAACATAGTGACAGGCAGCACTTCACAGAGAACAATCAAAAACAACCAGTTCAGGGGCAGGAAACAGATATACAAACACTTAATTGACAACAAGCAGAAGCTGATGAACATGATTAGAGGTAAACGCAGACAGGTGTGATTGAGTCCCATTAAATGAGATGAAATTACAGTCCTGACCACCAGGTGGATCTAAACCCCGATGGGTCTCATCATAACTGTGACAACACTCAAAGCATATGAAAATATGGCCAATGTCTATGCTCCTAATTTTGATTATGTGGATTTTGTCGATAGGTTCTGGGGGAAAATCCCTTTACTATGGACTCACTGACTGATATTTGTGGGAGACCTGAACTGTGTTATTGATATGACTCTGGATCGCTCCAACCCCAGAACTAAGCATGGCAAAGTCATTTTCAGACTTTATGACTCAGAATGGGGGTACTGTGCCATGGAGGTTTCAAAATCCACAGGCTGGTGAGTATTATTTCTTTTCACATGTACATCCATTCTTTCTCCTGTATTGACAATTCTTCTCTTGATCACTCTCTGCTACTGAAGGTAACGTCCTCTGAATATTTACAAATTGTTATATCAGATCATGACTCCCTTACTCTTGACTTAGTTCTTTCAATTCATCCCTGTACCCCTTCAAGCTCGAGATTCAATTCCCTTTTATCTGATGCAGACTTCTGTAGTTTTAACAATACCTCCATTGATAACTTCCTGTATTCTAATCAGACAGGCTCAATATCCCCTTCGCTCCTATGGGAGACACTTAAGGCCTATTTTATAGTTCTTCTTCTCACCTGAATAAAACACAGAACGCTTAACTGGAGGACCTTGAAAAAGCTAATCTGGATCTGGACAAGTTATATCTATGGGGTTGCCATCCGTCTGATTCCACAAATTAAAGACTTCTAATAGCTTAAGAAGGGATGACACCTTCAGATATTTCTATTCCTTACTTTACACATCTGTATTCCCGTCCAACCCCACCAGAATGACTCTGTTATTAGATCCTTTGGAATCCCACAGTCCTGGCTGATGCTGCAGCGAGTGTTGACTCCCACCTGAGCCTTGAAGAGTTGGTTGAAGCTATTTAAGATATTCCACATCCAGCTGGCCCCTTTACTATTATCAATGTTTAATGAGTCACTGGAACTTGCTGATTGCATTCTCCATGTAATCCTTGGTTCCACCTAGAGATAATATCATACACATCTACATCTTTAAAGGCTTTATTGTGTTTTGCTCTCCCAATGTCCCCTTATTCCCCCACTCCGTTAGTGACAATGCCAGGGCTGCCAACTCTCACGCATTTGATTGGTTTCACACCATGTTTATGCCAGAAGGCATACTCTCATTCGACCCCAAACATGCAGACACTGTTGCTTCACTTTAGTAGTGGCTCAACGCAGAATTCTCCTTCAATGGAGTCTTTCCAGCCCCCGTCAGTTTCTCAATGGCTCAGAGATGTATGTCCTTTCTGCAGCTAGAGAAAATGAAGTACTCTTTTCAGGGCTCCAGGCAGATTTCTAACAGGTGAGAACCTTTTATTTAATCTTTTGAGGCTTTACAGAGACTGCCCGACTAATCTTAAGGAGCTGTTAGCCTAGTTTATCTTTCACATTGTGTTTACTTAAACCTTTCTTTCCTGTATGTTTTATTTATTTGTATATATCATGTTGTGTATGGCTGGGGAATCTATGTGGGGCAGGTTGGATGTTGGTGGATGTCCTGTTGTGCAGAAGGCAGTGGGGTAACTGGGGGTTAAAATACAAGGTGCTTGTGTATTCTGTTTCTGTAACCTATTTGTTTAAATGACTGTCAAGCTTAATAAAAAATATATATTAAAAAAGATCACAATATACTGTTTTGTAGAAGACTTCAGCAGCAGAATTACAAAGGCTAGACTGCAACTTGCAGACCTCTGATCAGCATTAAAAACAGAAAGGCCAGATTAGCATTTCCTAAAAACCAGAGATCAGACAGTACAGTTTTGGTACAGTTTTATGGACAGATGAGATGATGGTGAACCTTTATCAAAGTGATGAGAAAGCAAACGTCCGGAGAAATAAAAGGAAATGCTGATGATCCAAAACATACTACCTCATCTGTTAAGCATGATGGAGGTAGTATCATGACATGGGCAGGCATTGCTGCACCTGGATGGGGCTCAATCATCTTTATTTATGACGTAATGAATGGTGGCAGCAGCAGAAGTCAGAAGTGTAAAAGCATCTTGGCTATCGATGTATAATAAAATGCCACCATTACAGTGCAACAGTACATTCACTCAAATCTCCCTGACAACACAACCAAGGAGTTCATCAGGAGAAAAAGACTGGCCAAGTCAGTCTCCTGGTTTAAATCCAATTAAACATGCATTTCACTTGTTAAAGAGAAGAGTGAAGTCAGAAACTCCATAAATCATGCAACTGCTAAAAATAGCTGCATTAAAGGCTTGGCAAAGCATCTCGAAAGATGATACCAAGAGTTTGGTAATGTCAGTGCGTCACATACTGCTTTTGTTGCATGCGAAAGATTTGTGACTAAATACCAGCGTTTGTATTTTTTAGTTTTGCTTTATGTCGAATCGTCAAAATACTTATACTGACATAAAATGTAGGGATGGAACGCTGAAATTGCTGTTTTTCTTAGCTGGTAAAACATTTTATGTGTTGAAACAGAAATTATAGCAGACAGTCTACAATTGCCCCATATTCATTTTGAATTGAATTTACAGAACATATTGTATAACTTGAATATACAGCACATATGGCAATTTTGACTTTACTGTCCAAGTACTTTTGAAAGACACAGTAATCTTTGAGAAACATCTTGGGAAAGTATTTTTGGTGTGACAACAGTTCACCATTGTTCCAAGGTGACACACGTAACCTAGCCAGAGTTTGACTGATGGTTTAAAGGAGACTCTCTAACAGCTGTTACATTCTCTGGAAGAGAACATATTTTCCCACCTGTCCACACCACCAGCTGTGTCCGAACTCATTGGACCTATGAAAGACACATTCAAATGGGAAAGTCACAGCCTGCCGCTCCAAGACACCATTTGTAGTATTGGAAGGACATACCATGTTGCTTCTACATAGCTCATAACATACTGACTGATGCAGACAGGTAAAAGGGAACACTAAGTTGAGTTACCGCATGTTTTCTGACTGTCAGTTTTTTATTGATAATTGATTTAATGATTACAGTACAAATCGAACAAGGTCAAATTTGTTTAATTTGATCTAAGTAAATGAATGATTGCATTTTGTAGAACCATACAGTACATTACGGCAAGTAGAATAGAATATTGCACTGCCATCTTAAAAAGATATTTTATTTCCAGTGAAATTAAAAAGTACTCTTAATAAGGTACAGTTCAAGTATAAAAAAGTTCCCAACATTGTAAAATAGTCTAACAAAGTTAATAACAGCTATAAAGTCAATACCAGAATAGAATTACATTGTATTGCTCATTTCTTTTTCGTCAATGTCCAAACATATTAGTTAGAAAAGAGAATCTACAAAATAAAGAAGAAAAAAATGTAGTTTAGAAAAGGTCGAATAATATAATAATAATAATAATGCTGTTACATGTTAATTTCTAAAATCCAAATTATGGTACATTTATTATCATTTCAATAGTTCCAGTGAAACTTATTTATCGCAAAATGAACACACATTATGTATCAATTTAATTCCCTGATACTCAATGGGTGAAAAACTGCCGTTCCCCAGCAAAGCTTCATAAATAAACATCTTGCAAATACCATCAGTTTAAGGCACATAGGGAAAAAAAATTGGAATAAAAGCTACACATTCTGCCATTATTTTTTCTCTGGTTTGTGAAATCTGCATTCCACCAAAATGAACAAAGTACTTTTAGTTGCAAAATGTTTTGTCAAACAGTTTCTCTTTCTCAGAAAAGGTTTTGGAACTAAAACCCGGTTTGGTGGAATGCTTCAGCAGAGAAGAGCAGCTTCTAAAGAAAAGAGCCTCCATACTCTAATCTCATCCCAGTGTTCTCCACTCTCCTGCTCTTAAAGGATCTGATCCAATTGTAAACAGAGGAGCTTTCTGACACCACCTCTGATCTTACTTCAGTAGATATGTACAAAAAGTAACATTAGGAATATAGTAATATTTGTTTCGAAGACATTTTAAGAAATATCTTCCGTCACTGACCATTGCATAGTTCAATCTACATTTCCAAAACTATAAAAAGAGGTAAAGCTAACATTGCATATTATATTTTTGGTTTGACCATGTGGATTGAAAAATTTCAGGGAAAATACCTAATTAGACTTGAGTGCACTTGTGAAGGTGGTACAAAATCACAATTATAATTTACTAAACATTAAATAGGCTTTAAATTATTAACTTAAACGTACTGGTTGTCTGTTAAGTAATATGTTAAACAATAACAATACAAGATATTCTTCTAAATGAATAAATATTAAATATTTTTGATATCATGACAATGACAAAAAAAACAATACATAACTAATGACAATTATAAAGTATTTGAATAATAAGGTCACTATTCTAGTAAATTCTCTGCTGATTCTCTTCAGGTTTCTCTTTTTGGTAAAAGCCCAGCAGGTTTTAAAGCCAAAGGCCACCAGCGCACTCTTCACATTAGCCCTCTGCCCTTATAGTGTCCTGGGGTTTTTAAAGGTACCCTTCCCCCCTCTACTGTTACCCAAATCAGTCAGTCACTGCATGCGATCTGCCTGAAGCTGTGGAGGCTGGTACTGGGCGAACGCTGCAGCAGCTGCTCCTGGATTAGCTGCAGCTGCCAGCGGCTGCTGGACCGCGTAGCCGTACCCTGCAGCGGCCATGTAGCCTGCCGGCGCCGGTGAGGCCGCGTACGGGTACTGCTCATAGGCTGCAGCGGCCGCGGCGGTCGCGGCCGCGGCGGAGTACTGGGCATAGGCAGCGCCGGTGTAGTCAAGGTACGGGGATGAGGCGGCGGAGGCTGAGGCTGCTGGGGACTGCATGCTGTGTGGGATGACCACGGTACTGGGCTGCATGAAAGCCTGGGGGTACACGTAGTGGGCTGGGATCCTGTAGGACACAGAGGTCAGAGGTCAGCAACCTGACTTGCTCTAATCTGGCTGTAGATTGTCCCGAAAGACAACATTTGCCCTATTTAGTGCACTACTTTTGACCTGGGGTGTAAAGTGCCATGGTTAAACATAGTGCACAAAATGGGGAATAGGGTGCCATTTGGGAAGCATGGTGACACTGAACTCAGGAAAGCAGGCGTCACAAAAGAAAAGGTCAACCTCATCTCATTAACACGGCAAGAACACTGAGTGGGAGGAACCTTAAATACAGAAAAAAGCATGAACACCAAAAAGGGGAAAAAGGTGCGTCTCTGACTGATGGCAACAAAGCTTGGGAATGGTAATCATTAAATAAGGCATTAGAGGAGAAGGACAGGGCAGCCCGGGCCAGCCCCTCAATGAGGTTTTTACCCACAATGCCAGCTGGTCGCACAGCACCGCAACATCACATCAAGAAAGAACTGCAATGATTTACACCAACATACAATCAGTCCAACACCACATGCCTCAAACGTAAATTAACTGAAAATGATTAAGCGTCACAGAAAGACTATGAAATTAAACACACTTTAGTCGTATAATACTGTATATTGATTTAAAAAATAATCCTGTGAGCATGTGTAAAAAAAATCTAGTTCATTTTTGGACAATCAACAAAATATCAGTATGTGCAGTTTTTCTTTTTGTTTTTAAAGGTTTTCTATTGACCGGACAGGAGGAAGCAGAAGCCAGGAAGACAGGTAGGGGGCGACAGAGAGCAAGTGGAGACAGTGACTGGGACTCGAACCGCTGTCGCCATGGCACATGTGATCCAGAGTCGGGAGTTTAGACCACTACACCAACTCTGGCACGAGTATGTGCCGGTGTACGGCCAATCCAACAAAATAATATTTTTAAATAGATCAGTGCAGTATGCCTATTCTTGGAAGAGTAAGATAGAGAGGGTATAAATGTAAGACTGAGTATCCTGGCAGATTGAGCCCTATTTACACACTGAGCTGTAGTCACCTCCAGCAGACATGCAGAATAGCAGGTGTTAGTGTCCATTAATGTAGCATGTCTCTCTCTCTGACATGCCCCCTTGCACACAAACACACACAGACACACACAGACACACAGACACAAACACACACAAACACAAGATTGACAGGAGAGGCTGGAGGCATGCTATTTATTGCTCCCCTTGTCACCCCTAAAGGACAAGTTGAGATTCTGTCTGTCCTTCTTTAGCAGAACATGGCATGACACCTGTCAAGCATGATGTGTAACGATTCTTTTCAGTGACCTCTAGGACTGACCTTTCCCTCGTTCTCTCTCTCACCGCCTGTCTGTTGCTTTATCAGCAGAGTTTTGTCTGTGGTAAATGTCAGCCTGACCGTTAACCCATATGACCATTTTAAATGAACAACAGTATTAGGAGTTGGCTTAACAGATGCGTTGACATTTAGCAAATATCAGAGGTAGTGGAGGGTGACTGTGTCAAGCGGTTCAGCCAAAACTGAGAGGCAGAAGATACAACGGACAGCCATAGAGACCTTATGCTCCTACTGCCCCTAGCCTGCTGCTGTTCTGAAACTGTTCCGGACAACATACCCCTTTAGTCTGGTTGGAGGCGGGCAGTGCAGGTGGCCATTTTGTGTGGCGCTGACGGTTCACTCATGGGTAATCCCCAAGAACAGAGAGTCAAAGACCCTTGGCCCGCCGACACGAGGCGAGGCACACCTGTTGTCCTCCAGCAGTCAAGCCTGCGAGCTCCCTGCTTGCGCCATACATTATTGAGAGCATCACAAAGTGACTCGAGTTTTCCGAGTGAATTTGAGACGCAGAGTAGAACACTGAACAGCTGCTCTCTGACCAGTCAGCCTTCTACTCTGCAGCAAGCCTACTTATAGGCTCAGTTTATCGTCGATGTTTACCGGCTGTCTATGCATGTTGAAGAAATGCGGTATGTTGGTGATCACTTCTGTAGCCTCCGTAGACGGGCTATCAGCATGTCAGATTTAGCGTGAATACAAGCCGGCTTGACTCGACAGCAACATCCACAGCAACAGATTTTTACCTTGGTATTGATAGATATAATGAGTCAAGACACGTCAACTGATTTGAACAATACACAACAAATGTCAAGTAGTTCCATATTAAAAATCCTGTTGGTCTCACACATAGAAATGGAATGGATAGAAATGCCATTCCAATTCAAATCAATGAAGCAGAATGGTCAGAGCGGCAGCCATTTTTATGTGTACCATTCCACTGCAAAGGTCTAGCCTACTTCTGCATTAAATCAATTTGCATGTTGTCACCATGACAACTAACAACAATCGCCATTTTGTTGTGTACTAATCAACTGACCATGCCAAGCAGTTCAATGGCCTTTCTATCCATTCTATTTCTATGGTCTCACACCTACCCGCCGAGTATTGAAAAATTTGTTGTCATGCCTGTTGGTGCTATAAGTAGTGTTCAGATCAGGTAGGACACATTATGCAGAGTTGTTTAATTGAAGAAAACAGTCATTCTGTTGTGTGGGCTCTATACATAACATTCTGCATTGAATTTTAAACCCTTTTCAATCAGACACTGTTACGCTATTCTAGCACTGTTAGGTACTCCGGTGACGAAGGGTATTGGATGAAAAATTGGGAGGTTTTACTGATCTACAGTGGCTGTCGGCCCTTATTTTTCATATTTCTCTATCAAGGACTCTGGAACAATTAAACCCTAGGCTGTGTGCGTCTCAGTCATATCAATTCCCTGTTTTAGGGATCTATTACAAACGGTCACTTGATACGGTCTCGTGTACCGTACACCAGAGTAGTGACACCATTCTCCATTTCCATCCCCCCTCGCTACCTCTCTGTCAACATGACTGAGTGCGGACATCTCTAAAGTGGTTTATGGGTTCGGAATTGTACTGGTCGACTTTGTTTCACTGAAAAACCCGAAAGAAGGTGGACTTAAGTCTTAGGATGAGAGCTGAAGAAGGAAGAATTAGGTTAGTTTGAGAAAGAAATCAGAAACCACAACATTATGAGTATGAAAAACAGTGTCGGAAAGAACTCCAACATGCAAGCCAGGAGTTTTTTTTGTTGCGGGGGAGGCTTTGGATTCTCAAAGAAAAGTCACACACCAACATCGGTGATGAACCCCATCAACAACAAAAGCATGAATAAAGTTGTTAACTAAGAACGGGGAAATTAAGAAAAAAACACAGGCTACAGCACAATCAATTTTTGAAAATGAAAACCAAAACAGATCAGAATCAACACTGCATGGTAGTTACACCTCCCTCTCTAAAACTCCCGCAGTGTGCAAAAAGAACTGCCTCAATTGCCCCACTGCAAATGAACAGATGCACACAGTTAGGCTGAAAACCACTTCATACTGAAACAAGAAGCGCACACACACCAATCTATGGGCTATTGAAAAACTGTCAAATCGAAAAAGGAAAACCAACTTCCATGCATCTAATCACCATTTCAGCTTGTTTTGTGTGTGCCACAGTTAACAGGTAAGACTTTAGTGATCTGCCCAATGTAGGCTCAGCTATTCCTTCCACAAACCATCATGTCCCTTCATCAGACACAGTATCTTAACTGTAAGCCAGCCTGTCAGATCAGAGAGAAATAGACAACATTGACAACTGGTGACATCACTTTTAAAAACAGAATCACGCTTTAGAATCGAAGGATGCCAAGCAAAGATGCACGACACAAGACATAGTCACACATCTAGAGTCAATGGTATATAAATCAGTAGGGTTGTGGTTATGCAAATCTGGAGGAAAAAAAACAGAACATTTTACAATCCAGGACCATTTTCAACTACTGTGGTATGTGAGAATAGATAAAGTAACATAGATGGATCATTGAAAATGAGCAGCTGTGGAGAAAACAAGGACGTCATTCCATTATCTTTACTAGTTTAGGATAACAAAAATCTGTAACTTAGACCATTTCCTAAATCAGGATTTTTTATTAAACAGAGTTTATGTCAAATCATGAAAATGTTGCTAAAGTTACCACATTGCCGCTGTGAATAAATGTTCTCTACCCTGCACAAGATGTAGCTTGAACACTTTTGGACGTCCTTCAACTATAACAAGGAGACTAAGAACACAGCCATGACTCACCCATAGGGCCTTTGTAGGAATGCCGGGTGGATTTGAGGAACACCAAACGAGAATCCTGGAATAAGAACAAGATATTTTTAAATAAGCTCACAGTTCAAGTTATAGTACACTACAATGAAAACCAGTACTTACATTGCAACTGTAGAACTTAGCATTTATGTAAACGGCAGGACACTTTATGGTACCACCCTCATCATAACCCATCAGCATTCACACTAACTTCACTCCGGCCTATCCTCTTTACTGTACTTGTTGTAAATTCTATGTTAGATTCCACATCCTGTCCATATTGTAATAAGTTGGTTAGTTCTCTACTTTTAGCTGCTGGTCATTGTTTGTACACCACCTTGGTCATCCAAGCTGTGAAAAAAACGTGTGGCGCAGCCCTCTGCCAGCACGTCCAGCCCCTCACCTGGCTGCATGACCCTGGGCTTGGCCCCCAGGTAGGCCAGGTTCACATTGGCTTTCCTGCCGTCAATGATGGGGTTCGGGTCCTTACAAGCTCGGTCTGCAGACGCCCGGTCTGCCATGGTCACCTGCAAAGCGGAGCGAAAGACACGATAAGTCCCGGGCATGTATTCTAAAGTGTCTCATAGTAAGTGCTGATTTAGGATCACATTTGATCCTAAATCTCTTTGATCCTAAGTCTGATAGTAAGTGCTGATTTAGGATCACATTTGATCTTGACAGCACAATGAATATGATTACATGACCTGATCCTAGACCTGCAAGAAATCTAACCTTCCCAAAATATCCAGAACACATAGATAAGAGAATCCTGAAATCAGGAAATAATGACCCTTCAAAAAGGAGGTCTGGAAAACCAGGAGAAATTAGGTTTAGCCAGGAGGTCTTACTAAACCGAATTCTGAAACTATGCTCAAAGTGCTGAATAAGAATCGGTATCGGGTATGAAATAAAATCAAAAGATGCACATCAAGAGTTGATCCTACATCAGAATGTTTAAATAGAGATAGATACATAGTATTAATTTAAAGTGCAGTCATTTAATATTAAAGATAATATTATATTTCTGATGCATATAGGTTAAAGCACTATAAGCCTTTAACATCTAAGACATATTAGGTCTGGTAACATTTTTCTTACTTATGCGACAATATCCAAAACAATGTCAAAATACTTACGAATCCATAACCTCTGGATTTACCCGTCTGTCTGTCCGTTATAACAACAGCCTCATCGATATCACCGAACACTTCAAAGTATTTCCTGAGACTGGAGTCCGTGGTGTGATAAGGAAGACCCCCTACAAAAATCTTTGTGTATGTGGTATCCTTTTGAGAGGAATGCATCATCATTTTTCCTATAAACGTTAAGCAACAATCTTTCTATACAATCTACAATGGTACAGCGCAAACACGGGTTGTGTATACGATTTAATCAATTACTACGTTCCGTTTAAATGGAACAGACACTATAAACGCAGCTTTCCAACTTCAGTTTGTACACTGCTACTAAACCATCTTCGGTTCAACTTTGGAGATGGATATCGCTGTCTGTTGGCTCCACCCCGCTGTCACTTCCCTCCCCACTGAATGGCAAAACTGACCACGTGGTGGGCCAGGTCCCACCGATTGATGAGTACCCTACTTGTGTATGGTCTAACTCTCTGTTTATAAAACTGGAAAAGGTGTTAAATCTTTGCGGAAATTATATTTTGGAACGTTCGCGCATACCCCTAAGACGTTACACACTACTGCGCGTAAAATGGGAATAAAAGTTAGTTTGTCCACATTAGGCGAAACTTTCTGATAGGTTCCAGCAACAGCCTTGATTATGTAGCTATCCCAGTATCATTGCCACTGCTATCCAGGTAATGTGAACATGCCGTCCAGCTCTATATATTCCGTGTCAGGTATTAGCACATCGTAGATGCCGGTGTGGTGCAGAAAATGATCCCCTGCCAGAAACGCTCCCCCTTTGCGTGAACGCGCGCTCAAGCTATTCTTCATTGCTGCCACTTGTCGGGTTGTTTGCACTTCACTCACATGTTAATATCATACGTTTATCTGATCTTACTTCTAGTAGAAAACATTGTGTCCTTAAAGTCAACCATCAAAACGATTATGTTTGCTACATTCTTCTGTGTGAACAAAATATTCGCTATTTGTTCGCCCAGAGGCACTCGCAATGTGTGCAGTTTGTGTTAAACTATACAGGTTATAAATCAAAATTGTACCCATTATTTCCGCTACCTCCCACATGTCTTATTTGTCTAATATATTTGAAAGTGTGTTAGGTTATAATGCAGCCTTAGCTGAATCTAACCTAAAGTAAGAGTTATCTGCAAATGGAAAAGGTTCCACCAAGAACTGTTTTCATCTGAAGAACCCCTTTTGAGGGTTCTTTGCTAGGAAAACCGTTATATTTATTGTTCTATGTCATATAACCTCTTGCATTCAAAGAACCATTTATGATTAAATTATTTTTATATGATTATTTGGAAGCTAGGCCAGCAGTATAGTCTTTGGAAGACCCCAATATGGTTCTACACAGAACCCTTTCACATTTTTGTACAACCTCTTCCACATAAAACACATTTATGGAGTTCCAGTGTTTCCATAAGACTTATCTGCCTCTTATACAGTCGTATGCAAAAGTTTAGGCACCCCTGACAATTTCTATGATTTTCATTTATAAATAATTGGGTGTATGTATCAGCAATTTTGATCTATCAAATAACTGAAGGACACAGTAATATTTCAGTAGTTCATTGGATTAACAGAAAATGTGCAATATGCATCAGACTGAAATTAGACAGGTGCATAAATCTGGACACCCTTGTCATTTTCTTGATTTGAATACCTGTAACTACCTAGCACTGATTATCTGGAACACACAATTGTTTTGGTGAGCTTATTAAGTCTTGAACTTTATAGACAGGTCCATCCAATCATAAGAAAAGGTATTTAAGGTGCCCAATTACAAGTTGTTGTTCTCTTTGACTGTCCTCTAAAGAGTGGCAACATAGGGGCCTCAAAAGAACTCTCAAAAGACCTGAAAACAAAGATTATTTAACATTATGCTTTAAACTTTAGGGGAATGCTACACATACCACATTCAAAGACCTACAACATAATCTTAATGCAGATGGTGTCACTGTGCATCGTTCAACAATGAGAAGTTGTACGGGAGAGTGATGCGGAAGAAGCCTTTTCTGCACACATGCCACAAACAGAGTCGCTTGAGGTATGCAAACGCACATTAGGACAAGCCAGCTTCATTTTGGAAGAATGTGCTGTGGACTGATGAAACAAAGATGGAGTTATTTGGTCATAAGAAGAGGCGATATGCATGTTTTCAACTACAAACATTAGAAAAAAGTAGGCTAAATTGACAACGGCGTGAAGCGTAAACAATCCGACAAGCAAGTGGCAGCAATGAAGTATTGGCTTGCATCCGCGCTCATGCGAATAGGCAATGTTTCTGACGGGGATCGTTTTAACACAACATTGGTGTGAAACAGATACCCTTTGGCTTGACCCTGACATCCAAAACACACCTGTTGTGTCACACCACTTTATGGGGTCAACATGGACAGCTGACAGACCCCCTCAACAAGACTCTCCCTTACAGTTACAACTCAACCTTAGCTCCCTGTAGGCACGCACTAAGGAAAATCTGAAATTATTGTTATAGTATAAGCCAGGTTTCATCAAATTTCTCCAGTCTGCCAAGATTGTTTGAAATGTTTTAGTATACCTACACTGGCACAACAAAATTAATTGGTCAACTAAACAGCAAGCCTGTTTCTGGTTTAATCAGGTGTTGCAGATAAGGGTAAAAGTGTGACATCCGGACATAAGGGAACACTTAGAAGTTTCCACCTATAATAGCTTCAACATTTCATAATTTTGGAGTGCATGCAATGGAATTGTTTCTTTGATGTCCCAGTGTCACCTTTGGGCCTGTAAAACTGGAGAAATGTAGGTTAAGTGCCTTGGACACAGCATCATGCAGTCACATTAGAGAAACTTCGATAAACAAATTAGATTATTTGAATGAATTAATTGAAGAAAATTGTGGAAGAAAATAATAATCTACAAGTGTTAAACCACATAAGTAATGTATGCAGATAAGTACTTCTAAAGGTCGTTTATTTTTTTTGGATAAAGATCGGCATTTGGTAGGTCTGTATAAAGTATCAGGAAAAGTGAAACGCGCATTGTGATAGGCCAGCTGGCAGCCCAGCTGCCGGATTTTTTATAATATTTATTTTATAATTTCCCTTATTTTCTTCCCTCCGAATTGGTCTTGTCCAAATGTTCCTACTAATCCTGCCACGTCAGCAGCTCTGCAACCCCCCCCTAGACTGATGCGAGATGGTGAAGTGTGCTCACATGGTGCTTCCTACCAAACGTCACTGAGCCAAACTGACTAGTCTTCTGTGTTGGATGAGCAGTGCGAAATGAATCAGCCGGCTCAGTAACATGTGGTTGGATGAACCACGCGAGCGTCCCTCATCATCCTGCATCTGTCCAAGGAGTTGCAGAGCTGCCGACAAGGCAGGGTGACTGGGAATTGGACAAGACAAATTGGATGTGAAGAAAATGGAGAAAAAACAGAACCTGATTAATTTGCAGTGGTCTTGTAATTGTTTCCAGAGTTGTATGTGCAGACAGAAACCAAGAGTTTGGTATGAAGGTGTTGCAATTGTGACCCCCCTTTGTTCAGGAACACATTATTCCATTTCTGTTATTTACATCTGTGGAACTTTATTTCTTAGTTGTAGAATCTTTTTATGTTTATACAAATATTCATCAATTAATCTATATTATAAAGCCCTTTTTACAACAGCAGTCATCGCAAAGTGTTTCGACAGATACCCAACCTAAAACTGCCAAAGAGCAAGCAACAATAAGTGATGTTAAGTTTGCTGAAAATAACAGCAGTTGAAATTGAGGGGACATTTTATTGCAGAGTTTATTTTTCACTTTCACATCATGGACTTTTTTGGTAGCAAAAACTAATTAAAGGTACACCATGTAAAATTTCACAGAGTGAACACACAACTACTTTCTCTTTTAGTGATCAGCTTCCAAAAAATTTAGAACATTTTTCATGATATTTAAAAACTTGAAAAAGCCATTTAAATGGGACAATATTTTCCTTCTCTTATCATTACGCTATTTGAACAGGACAGGATGAGTTGTGATGCCACAGTTGTGTCAATGGGCATGCATTGGTCTATATTCTTAAATTTAGGCTGTGGATTGTTGTACAAAGCACTGCATCTCGTAGGGAATCATAACCCAATATACACTCACTGGCCACTTATTAGGTACACCCCCTTTTGCCTTCAGAACCTCCTTAATTCTTGGCAGAATAGATTCAACAAGGTGCTGGATAACTTCCTCAGAGATTTCGGTCCATATTGACATTATTGCATCACACAGTTGCTGCAGATTTATTGGTTGCACATCCATGATGTGAATCTCCTGTTCCACCACATCCCAAAGGTGCTCGATTGGATTGAGATCTGGTGACTGTGGAGGCCATTTGAGTACAGTGAACTCATGGTCATGTTCAAGAAATCAGTTTGAAATTACATGAAATTATATTATCCTGCTGCCATTAGAAGATGGGTACACTGTGGTCATAAATGGTCATTAAATGATGCTCAAACAGTTAGTAAGGGGCCCAAAGTGTGGCATGAAAATATCCCCCACACCATTACACCACCACCACCACCACCAGCTTTACCTCTTGATACCAGGCAGGATGGATCCATGCTTTCATGTTGTTTAAGCCAAATTCTGACCCTACCATCTGAATGTCGCAGCAGAACTCGAGACTCATCAGACCAGGTAACATATTTCTAATCTTCTATTGTCCAATTGTGGTGGGCCCGTGCAAATCGTAGCCTCAGTTTCCTGTTCTTAGCTGACAGGTTCTTAGCTGACATGGCTGACACCGCCGTCGGTGTATGAATGTGTGAATGAATGGGTGAGTGTGAGGCAATGTAAAGCGCTTTGGTGGCCATTGTTGGTCAGAAAAAGCGCTATAAAAATGCAGTCCATTTACCATTTTACCTGGTGTGTACTCTTAATGTTGTAGCTCATTCGCTTCAAGGTTTGATGTGTTGAGCATTCAGAAATGCTCTTCTGCATACCTTGTTTGTGGTTATTTTTGTTACTGTTGCCTTTCTATTGACGCAAACCAGTTCAGCCATTCTCAGATATTTGCATTAAATAGCAATTGAACAGATCACAGAATCTTAGTTGGGAAATGTTTATTTTCCAAAATGCAATAGAATAGTCTTTTTTCCAGGACCCATGGCAAAAGAAAACAAAAATTAAACAGTTCATAGAACAGAAAAAATATCTCTCCTCGTAAGGGAACCAAAATTGGAGTAGGTTGACAAAAGAAAAAAATAGTCCACAGCTTCCTTTACTATAACAAATGTACTCAAAATTAACAAATGCAATAAATCTTTTGAATAAGAGGTAGGAAATGTGAATATGTTAAGCTGTGATATTGTGAATGTTGCGTATTGTTAGATGTATTGGGTGGATGTTGCGTAATGCGTAAGCGTAATGTACATTTCTAAAACTTTAATTGAATAGATTCAACAATATATCGATGCTATTTTCGGATTATCTAAAGCGGCAATACTCACTGCTCCTGCGAGCGACCATTCCATAGTTTTTTGTTCCAAACCTAATTTAGCACAAGTGACGCTACTCACTACCAGGATGAAACGCTAACTCAGGGTAGTCGAAACTCGGGTTGGACGGAACATTTACGGAATGGCAGCTCGCGGGAGCAGGAATTAGTATCGCTAAGTATTATTGTCCTACCGGTATTTCAGTCAATGCGGCTGTATGTTTTACTCAGCTTGGTGGTGTTTGTATTAATGTACAGATAGATGGCAGTAACTACATTGGAAATAACATGGCTCCCATTCAGTGTAAGCAATTGAATGTTCAACAAGTTTTTTCAACTACTTATTGGAACGGTTACAAGAAGTGTCGAGATTGCGTTAACAACGTAATGCAGCAATAAAAGGCAAACTGGAACAAGGATTTACAATAGAATATAGCCAATTATACTTATCAAACAGAGGGATTTAGAAATAAAGGCCTGCCTCTAACAAAAGCCTGCTTCAAAAAAAAGCTGGTTGCCTCCTGCAGTAGAGGTAAATAAAGGCCCCGGTCTTTATTTGAGGAAATACGGTAAATTGCAGTTCTTACCAGTCGATAGCACACTGCAATCCCCTGCAATTATATTGATCCCAGCTAATTACACTACTTGATTCAGGTGTGTAAAATTATTCCTATCCACACGTGTCTTGGTCTGTGGGAAAAATTTAGCTCAGTGGGTCTGGGCTTTGCCTCCAACTGCTGGGCACATAGCGACCCTCCAAGGTGACATGGGACCATATGTCACACTCCTTCCCCTTCAGCTCTGAGCATCATGTTAGGGCACAGGTGACCGACAAGGCCTCTCGTCTTAATAGGGCATCTGCATTCAGGTGTTGCAACCTGGGTCTGTGGAGAATAGAAAAACAAAATCGTTGCAGCATTATCCTAGTAATCCGTCTGTTGGTCTCTTTGTTGTAGGCCATCCAGGTGAGAGGGATATGATCCGTCACCAGGGTGAACTTCCTAGCCAGCAGATAATACTTAAGGCTGTCCAGTGCCCACTTTATGGCCAAACAGTCCATTGACAATAGAATCTCTGTTCCCTCGGCTTCAGTTTCTGGCTTAAATACAGAATTGGATATTCATCGCCCGCTATGGCCTGAGACAAAACGGCCCCCAAACCAGTCTCAGAAACATCCGTCTGGACCACCATCTCCTTTAAGATGTCCAGGGTGACCAGGACAGGTTGGCAACAGAGGGCTGCCTTCAGGTCCACAAAAGCCCTCTCTGCTGCCAGAGTCCATTCTATTCAGTTGTTGTTTCTTTGTCATGTCTGTGAGAGGACAGGCTATGTTTGCAAAGTTACGTATGAACTGTCTAATATCCAGTCAATCTTAAGAAGGCTTTTACCTGCTTTTTGTTGTCGGATGGCCTCCACCTTCTTGACCTGTGGCTTCACATTACCGCATCCAATGGTATATCCTAGATATTCAGTTTCAGTCCACCCCAACTTTCACTTTTTTGGATTTGCTGTCAACCCTGACTCTCTGAGAGCCTCCAACGCTACTTGTATCTGCTGTAGATGTGTCGACCAGTCCTCACTGTGTATCACCACATCTTCTAGTTAGGCAGAGACGTACCTGCGGTGTGGTCAAAGCACTCGGTCCATTAACCTTTGGAAGGTCACCGGGGCCCCGTGCAAGCCAAAGGGAAGAACCCGGTATTGGAAAAAGCCCTGGGGTGTTGCGAAGGTGGTCTTTTCCCTAGATTCTGAAGAGAGGGGTACTTGCCAGTAACCTTCGGTTACCACTATAGTGTGTTGATGAAACGTGCATTACTCAGGTGTTCAATCAGTTCAACTACCCTAGACATGGGATGTGCTTCCAACCTAGACACATCATTAAGGTTTCGGAGTCCATCCATCCATCCTCATCCGCTTATCCGAGATCAGGTCGCGGGGGCAGCAGCTCCAGCAGGGAACCCCAAACTTCCTTTTCTCGAGCCACATTAACTAGCTCTGACTGGGGGATCCCGAGGAGTTCCCAGGCCAGGTTGGAGATATAATCCCGCCACCTAGTCCTGGGTCTTCCCCGAGGCCTCCTCCCAGCTGGACGTGCCTGGAATGCCTCCCTAGGGAGGCGCCCAGGGGGCATCCTTACCAGATGCCCAAACCACCTCAACTGGCTCCTTTTGACGCAAAGGAGCAGCAGCTCTACTCTGAGATCCTCACGGATGACTGAGCTTCTCACCCTATCTCTAAGGGAGACGCCAGCCACCCTCCTGAGGAAACCCATTTCGGCCGCTTGTACCCTGGATATCGTTCTTTCGGTCATGACGAAAAAGAAGTGTGATACCCCTGTAATTGGCACAAACCCTCTGGTCCCCCTTTTTAAACAGGGGAACCACCACCCCGGTCTGCCACTCCATTGGCACTGTCCCAAAATTCCACGCAATGTTGAAGAGGCGTGTCAACCAAGACAGCCCCTCCACACTCAGAGCTTTCAGCTTCTCTGGATGGATCTCATCAACCCCTGGGGAGTTGTTTGAAGGTTTCAGAAGTCATTACTAAATGCACAGTAATATCTGGTTTTGGTACCAGGAGAATCGGGCTCAACCAGACACTGTGGGATTCCCCTAGGATGACCAGGTTTAACATCAGGTCCAACCCATTGTCAACCCCCTGTCACTGGGTCTCAGGTATCTGGTAGGGCTTCTGATGTATGAATTTCCCTGGGATGGTATGACTAGCATGCTCCACCAAGGTGGTCCTAACTGGGAGCCTTGAACACATCCTCATTGTCATCAATTAATTCCTGTAGCTCTTGCAGTTTTCTGCCCTGGAGTTCAGATCCTAGAGGGACAATATCATAGGAGGTGTCCTCACTTCCTAGGGGTAGGGAGGCAACACTACACAATGCTTTACAGTCATGCCATTTCTTTAATAGGTTAACATTATATATTTGGATTGGTTTCCTTGCCCTGGCCGGTTGACCTGATTGTTGACTGGTCATACATTTTCCAGCAACTCATAGGGGCCTTTCCAGGAGGCCAGGAACTTGTACTCAGCAGTGGGTACCAATATCAACACCCTCTCCCCCATCTCCTGGTTGAAACTCATGGGATTGTGCACTTCTATTGTAAGCCCTCTGTTGCTGGGCATGGGCCTGTGTCATGTACTTCTATACAATCGGACAGAAAGTCTTCATTTGGTCCTGCATACCATTAACATGCTCAATGAAGCTCCTGTGTGCGCTGGGACCTCCTTTGTTAAATCCAATAATCCCCTAGGATGGTGAGCATACAACAAGTCAAAAAGAGAGAAACCAGTGGAAGCACTGGGAAGCTCTTAATGCAAACATTAGGTAGGGCAATAGTTGGTCTCACTCCCTGCCTTCCTTCTCCACAACCTTCTTCAGCATGCTTTTCAAGGTTTTGTTGAAACGTTCCACAAGCCTGTCTGTTTGTGGATGGTAGACGGAAGTCCGTACCAGTTTCACCTTCAGTCACAAGGTCACAGTCACATACAGCTGCCGATGCATGACTGCCCATTTGCCCCTGGTCTTTTTCTTCAACATCATTGATGTGAGTGCCTACAATGCGTTCGTAATATAAAATAAACAAGGACTGGAACAGCAGAAAACGGAATCGAAGGAGGATTCCAAGAGCATCGGTAGCTGCTACAATTGTTGTGAAGGACATCCAAATGGAGACACACACCCCAACTCCTCCAGTAGTTCAAACTGCAGGCAGGAAACATGGTAGATGTCAGGTCTGTCCCAACAGAAATACCTCCAAGACCAGCAACACGTGTGTGAAATGCAGGAATACATCTGCAAGGAGCTTACACACACACACTGCACATCATGTGCACAGTAGTACAGACCAAGCTTCAAATGTGCTGCAACTTGTGGTTGAATGTAATGTAGGAAAAATAATAAGCTGTTCATATTACAAATAAAATCCTTTGAAATGTTTAAAATTGTGCTGTTGTTTTTCTGGGGTCAAATTGACCTGAACATAATACTTTCTATTTTTCTTTATAAACGAAATAGTTATTTCCAAATGTTGTAAAAAACTAAAAGCTGTATTAAAACCTTAAAAACATATTTTTTTCAATTCAAGGTGAATAAGGGAGATTTTAGTGATTTTCATGTTTCAATTGTCGGGTATAGGTATTCTGGATGTATGAAAGGGGGGGCATGTTTTTATAGTTTAGGCTGTCAACATAAAAATTTGGTAATTTTTTTAATTACAAACATTTTCTGGAGATTTCAAATGCTCAATTGTTCAACAATGTCTTCGCCTGGTTTGAGGACCCTGTACAACAATTGGTTCTTGATGGCAAAGTGTGGATACGTCAGTGGCATTCTTTCGTCAACAGGCTTACCTTCCAATGTGAGGACATTAGCACAGGTCTGTGTGAGGTTGGGGTCTCTGAGCTGAGCAGTCCCAAACTGCCCTCCAATTGGAAGCTGCTCTTGAGTAGGCATTCACTCATTCATGTCAGCGGGAAGCTCTGGGTTATGGTTGCTGAATATAGGAGCATGAGTGTTCTCCCCCTGCGTCGTCTCCCTCCCTCCTTTTTGTCTATGACCCTCGTGTTCATAATCTGCATCACCGGTTGATGAAGTTCCAGACCCCGTATTGATCTGTAACACTTGGAGAGGAAAACGATGCACTTTCTGGAGAGGAAAACGATGCACTTTCTTGACAGTAAAATCGTTTAACACCTTTACCTGTTTCCTCAAGCCTGGAAAATCCTCCCATCCAAAGGTTGGAGTATAGGCTGTGATCCCATCCTAACAGGAGGGTACAGACAGGTTTGGTACTAGACCAACTTGCATCCTACATTGCCTTTTGTCCATGGAGAACACTACTTCCACAATGGAGTATTCTTTTGCATCCCCATGGATACAAGACAATCTGACTGGAGGAGATGCGACCTTTTTTCTTGGTCCACCAGATGGGGTCGGATTAATGTGAACATGCTACTGGTGTCTATCATGGCCCTGGTACAGTTTCCCTCCACCAGTGCTGTCACCATTATCGCTGGGACACTAACTCCCCCTAGGCAGTTAGTAAGAGGATTACACAGCCTTCTCTCTTTATCTGATCTATCTGTTGACATGGGCTCATCCGAGTGAGGGTAGTGTCTTGCCAGATGATCCAACTTATGGCAACGGAAGCAGCGTTGCAAATTTACCTGAAAGGGGTCTCAGGTGGGCTCCAGGTTGCGATCCTGATCCCTGGGGGGAAATTCAGATTGGTGGTTCATCTTGGCGCCGATGGTGGCGATCTCTTTAGTCAATTCTGGCTTATGCCCTTTTGGGTTTCTTAACATGGCAGCTTTGATTTGGTGTCCTTCTATCTCCCGTAGTAACTGATTATGTTGGGGGTTGCTTTGACTCACCACCCACTTCATGTCATATGGGAGAACCCTTAGTGATCCACGACCAGGCGTTGAACAGTGACCTATTCCAGCAGTAGCCAGCTTGTGGCAATGCGAACCAGCTCATACATTTGGCTTCTTGGTGATTCTGTTGGGTGGAAGGTACATTCCTGGTACTTTTGTGCCCAGATCTGTGGGCTAAGAGCATATCTGCTCAGGATTTCCATCATAAGCCTGAAGATATATTCACAAAGGACATTCCTATGTCTGAATTCCTCCAAAAGGGCTTGGATTTGACTTTTGCTTGGCCAGGGTGGCGGTGGTTAGCTGCAACCGAAGATTCTCCATAGTGATCGTATCTTTCAGGGAAGCCTCTGAACTCTGCCAATCCCTAATTGAACGCCAGGGAAGAATCCCCAGCTTCTCCACTATATGTAACAGATCACAGGGATTCTGGGTTTGTGCTGTTGATCTGTTGAAAAAGAAGTCTACTTTCCAGGCAGAATCTCACAGTTGGGAAATGTTTATTTTCCAAAACGCAAACAGAATAGTCCTTTTCCAGTAAAAGAGAACAACAATTACACAGTTCATAGAACTAAAAAAATATCCCTCTTCGTAAGGGAACCAAAATTGAAGTAGGTTGACAAAAGAACAAAATAGTCCACAGCTTCCTTCACTATAAAAAATGTACTCCAAATTAACAAATACTCTTGACACAAGCATAAATTACAGTTCTGACTTTTACCAGCCAATAGCAAATACCTTCCAGTCATCTTCCCCCAAACGAGTATCCCCTGCCATTATATGGATCCCAGCTAATTACACAACTTGATTCAGGTGTGTAGAACTAGTCCTATCCACGACGTGTCTTACCCTGGAAATCCAGAGTTCTCGCGAGAGCACAATTTTAATTTGCTCAGCAAGTTACTCTGGCACCGAGTAATTCTGCTCATTAACTATGCCCTTGTAGCCGAGCTGCACCAATCATATCGGTGTATCTGATATAGGCGTGCCAGAAGCGTGTTAAACAGATGACGACAGCGCTGCGACCTCGAAGTCATTAGTAAACATTGTAAGATCGCAATAACACCAGTTGTTTAAAACGGCTTTGGCCACTACAATGAACGAGTTAGACTTGGCTTTTTGTCTAAAAGAGGGACAGAAGACGGTGCTCGAATTGTTCCTTT